>APFE030983202.1:29181-40258 GCA_000404065.3 Pinus taeda
ATACATGTGCCCCCCCCCCGCCACGTCATAATACCACGCGTCAACCCACTTGGCTCTGGTACGACACCTGTCCACCGTGGAGTATGCCCAACTTATAGAGAGCATGTGTTTTTATATGTGTCAGTAAAAATGATGGAAGTATCTAAATTAATCAAATCAGTTGATGAACAACTATGAGAATCATATTGTTCCATCTTGTTACATCAACTTTCCAAAAGATAGAGAAATTTGGGTGCACAGTAACCTAATCAGCTATATGACAAATTGTGGCTTAGTCATTAATTCTTTTCTAAGCACCTATTCACCTTTTTCATTTTCCTTCATGAGTAGATCAATTGTTTGACAATTACAATAATTTATAAATATACAAAATATAAACCAGCGTAGACCCATCTTAAGATGGGATCTTTTAAGCATCAAGAGAATCATGTCTCTGTTTCTTTAGATCCCTTTTTACACTTATGACTTCTGGAGCTAATATTGATCTATAACAGTGTATTACGGTACAGAAAAATTATGAATTGCCTCTAATACATGTAAGAAGGAAATTCCAAAGCAGTAGGTATACAAAAATCCCACAAAATTGCTTCAGAGCTCAAAATCTACAGCTTGTTAAGCTTTCCTGTAATTTAAACTTCCCTGCACAAAACTAGGCATTGCAAAAATAAGAGAGATTCAAAGGAAATCAGTGTACCGAAAGGAAATCCAGGGTAACTGCAATTGTGGGTCTTCTCATCAACGCTGGAGATAAATAATGTTTAAAATTTGAATGAACCTTAGAAAAGATCAACAATCAGGCAGAAGCACATGCCATTCTTAAAGGGATTGAATTGGCTCTTGATAAGAGTGTTCACAGTATCTAATGCATGGCAACTAAGCAACAATAATTATGTTTTTTGGAATAGAGATTATACCGACTCCATAAATTTAAAATTTCAGTAGGTCATGTGCTATATACGGGTCAAGGAGGGTTTTGATTCAATATTCTTTTCACATATTACAAGAAATTTACATTCAGAGGTACACAATCTAGACAATTCAACAGCTACAATGGACACCAGCACCCTACAAATATATCACTATTATCAACACATTCTCCTCTCCCGATAGCTCTGCACTCCTTATATCCCTGTTCCCCAAGCAACTAGGAAGAAAAGTTTCAAAAGTGCATAGAAATCTGTTTGCAGAATCAAATATTCCAACTTAGCACAATTCCTACACATCCCTTGGAAGTAGAAAGGTTGTCTCCAACACAAATGGCAGACCACCAAAGAAATGGACTCTCCTATAATTGTGATGAAAAATATGCTCCAGGTCATTGGTGTAAAAAACAGAAATTGTTCCAAATTGATATGCCCACTCAAGACCTGACCGAAGACATAACTACTGAGAGACACTGGAGTTATAGGTTGAAAACACCAACACTCCGACTCAAGCAGATATCGAACCTATTTCTTCATGAATAACGGTCAATCTCTCTGCATGCATTATCGGGCATTTCAACTCTAACAAAACCCTGACAAGGAAACTCTAACAAAACCCTGACAAAACTCTAACAAAACCCTGACAAGGATTTAATCCTATAAAGTTTGCTAGTAAAAGCTTAGCGATATTAAAAGGAAATAAAAGAGTAGAAGCTTTGTTCATAAAACAGTAAACCCTACCCATTTCTGGACTATATAAACTCATCAGCTGTAAAAACAAAATAACCTTCAAATAGAGATGCACCGTCACAAGTGAAAACGATCTCAAAAACTTAGCACTATGCAAGGTTTTACAGTATAAGGAAATCATAATATTCTACAATGAGTAAATCAAGAATAGTAGCATTCAAACAGTATCCAGAGAAGTCAATTTAAATAATAGAGAATGCAACTTGTGTGTAAAATTCGGAATAAGACTTTCATAGAAGGAAACAAGCTAACAGTTATGACTTCAAGAAACCATAAATAAATTAACAGTATAACTGTGATTAAGGTCGTAAAATGTCCACGGCTTCCATACAAATGTCCATACAAATGTCCACGGCTTCCATACAACACTGTAGCCCAAGTCAATTTAAATAATAGAGAATGCAACTTGTGTGTAAAATTCAGAATAAGACTTTCATAGAAGGAAACAAGATAACAGTTATGACTTCAAGAAACCATAAATAAATTAACAGTATAACTGTGATTAAGGTCGTAAAATGTCCACGGCTTCCATACAAAGTCCATACAAATGGCCACGGCTTCCATACAACACTGTAGCCCAAGTCAATTTAAATAATAGAGAATGCAACTTGTGTGTAAAATTCGGAATAAGACTTTCATAGAAGGAAACAAGATAACAGTTATGACTTCAAGAAACCATAAATAAATTAACAGTATAACTGTGATTAAGGTCGTAAAATGTCCACGGCTTCCATACAAAGTCCATACAAATGTCCACGGCTTCCATACAACACTGTAGCCCAGAGAGCAACCTGAGTCGCAAGTCTGCGAAGAAGCTTCGTAAGGGTTTAGTGAGGCTTTAGAAGAGCCTTCCCCTCCGAGCAGTCGAATATAAAACAAAAAATAGCACGATGCAGAGCACTCAGAACTCTATGAAAGAAAAGAGAAACCCTCATATGCCAAATGAAAAAGATAAAATAGCAGGGACAATAAAAATGCAACGTTTTTATCTATAAAGAAAACACAGTAACAAGGCAATTGAGAGCAGCTACAGAGAGTTTCGAAAGTTGGTCTGGGCTCATTTCCGCGATGTTCCATTTTCCCTTTGTCTTTCTGCTCGGGGCCAGCTATGCAAGTCAGGGGAGAGCAGCTACAGAGCGTTTTGAGGGCTAAAACAGGCTAAAACATGCTAAAACAGCCAAAACAGACAGAATGCCATAGAATG
This sequence comes from Pinus taeda, assembly GCA_000404065.3. Classification (NCBI taxonomy): domain Eukaryota; kingdom Viridiplantae; phylum Streptophyta; class Pinopsida; order Pinales; family Pinaceae; genus Pinus; species Pinus taeda. The sequence continues at coordinate 32,059 of APFE030983202.1, forward strand.
CCTAAAACCCTAAACCCTAAAACAGCAAAAATGCCATAGAATGCCTAAAACCCTAAACCCTCAAAAAATTGCTCAAAATACTGCCATAAAATGCCATAGAAAGTTCACAAAATATCCTGTTAGAGATGCTTGTGTTGAAAAACACAGAGTAAAGCTGGTAGGATTAAAAATCCTACCGGTTACAGGCCATGGATGGTCGCCGACCTCCCCCACCTTCCCCACAGCTCGCCAGACCTTCTCCACACCTACAACGTCCTTTTCCACACCTGCAACACCTGCAACAGGAAGAAAAAAGCCATTAGAAGCCATTAGAGATCACAAAAACAACAAAAACAGCAGAGCTAAACCCTAAAAATGCTATGTTACCTCAAGCTCAGTAGAATGGCGACCGACTCCTCCCCAAACAACAAAATCGCCGAATAAGACCACCACCAGAGAAATGCTAAACAACCGGCATTCCATGTTAAACAACTTGCATTCCAGAACGACCAAGAAATCTAGGCAGAAAAGCACAAGAAAAGCAGAACCACTGTCCCAGCCAGAAACCCAGAAACTCCATCAAACCTTCGCACCAGCACACGAATAAACGACTCTGCGCGCAACAATACAAACCCTGTCAACCGAACACAGCATTCCCCCAACACACGTTCTAACCACCATGCGTGCAGGTTACAGGGCCGTCCCGCGCCATCTTCGGCGGGGGGCTTCGCCCAACTACCAGCCCCGAGCAGAAAGACAAAGGGAAAATGGAACATCGTCGAAATGAGCCCAGACCAACCATGTAAAAGGCGCGAAGTTCGTGTTTTAATGTTGGAGGTGATAGCCCACATGGCCAGCTCCACGGTGGACAGGTGTCGTACCAGAGCCATGTGGGTTGACGCGTGGTATTACGACGTGGCGGGGAGGGCGCACATGTATTGGCGACCCTCCCCTATTTCAAATCATCCCGAGTCCAGTGACACAACGCTCTCTTCTCTTGTTGCAGGATGTGGTAACAATTTCTTCATGTAATAAATATCTTAATCCATAGGGAAAACACTATTATTAGTAGATATATTATTGTATAGATTTCAAATCATGGAAAAAGTACATATTATCGTATACATTTCAAATCATGGCAAAACATATTATGTTAGTTGAGTAAATTTTGTTACCTGCGGTTTTTGTTTAGGGATCAAATGTTCAATTCCTGGAATTAATAGGATTTTGAGAAGGTCATTGTCCTGTAAGTTTTTATCATCTTAGACGAATACGATGCTTTTACAGTCTAAATCTCTCTATGTGTAGGAAGTCCTTTCTACTTTTTCGGACAGGACCTTGAACATGAACGCATGAGTTTTTCGAACAAACTATTAAATTTAAATTTGAAAAATAGGTTTAATTGAAAAGAAAAGATATGAAATATGGGCTTTTCCTATTTCCACCTCTAGAGCATTATAGATGCTATCTGACATGCTAGGGTAATAGCCATGGAGTGCCCTCTCCACGCTAGCTCTCTCTCTCCACGCGCTGTCACTCAGAGGGCGATGGCTATTCCCCTAACATGTCAGATAACATTTATAATGCTATAGAGGTGGAAATAAGGAAAACCATGAAATATGCTATTGACTATAGTAATTAATGTTTTGCTAACAAAGTTGATGTGACTTATATTAATAGATGATATAATGTTAGCAAAAAATTGTCCTCCGTTATAACCCTTCATAAGATACCTTACTATTTGGATAGTTCAAATACAAACCTTCAGAAAGTGGCATCCGCATTCTGGTCAGCATAGTGTGGAGGACATCCGTTATTCCAAGTTGAGTATTGCCACTTTCATGGTCACGCTTATGATTTTAATTCTAGTTGCTCATGCATTAAATAAGGGTCATAAATTATAATGATCTTGTTTGGATTTAATATTGTTAAATAGTATGCACTTGAGGCATGTGCAGTAATTTAATTTCATTAGTCGAAGCAATATTGGCTACTCATTAATACAACCATCGTAATTTAATTTGACTAGTTGCAGGGACATTACTCATTAAGAAAAGGCTTTATCTGCACTTGCCAAAGGTACATCATAAATCCTATTGTCTTTAATGGGTTTTATGTTTCTGTGCAGAAGAAATTTTCCTTGTGCACTTGTATGATTACAATGTCATCAAATTTCTAAGGAAATATACAACATCGTTGTAACTACAACTCATTAGTATCAATAAAGATAGGACACCGAGGGAGATTGAATTTGACAAAGAATTTCTAGAATGTTTTTAATAATTCTAAGATTTCAAAAGTCAAATTTATTTGACCGGTTTGTTCCAACCATATAATTTGTGGCAAGTTCATGGAGGTTGACATTCCTACCTTTTAGAATGAGATAAATTTTCATTCCTAGAAGTCTATTTTCATAGTACAGTACAGTAATTTGTAATATCAACAAATTTGCAAGCATGCGATGGAGATGAATTTTAAATTCCAGAGAAATAGTCTAGGGTAAAATGAAGAGAACAAGCAACAAATACCGAAAAAATATACATTTGAACAAGTGTTTTCACTATAAAAAGCCCAAGTGAAAAACATTACAATGTCTTTTACTTCATACTGAAAAGAATCATTGATGCAAAACTCTGATGCGATCACATCATGACAATAGAGGTAGTTTGGATTTTTCCCACCAACCAAAGGCTTCAATACCCTCGGGAGTAATTGCGAAACATGCATTTGCAACTGAGGTGGATAGGAAACATGCATGTACATTACAGTTTTGCCTAATGTCAAACAAGGTGCATGTTTCTTATGCCAAATCGGTGCAAGGAGAAATGTGGAAGTAAGATAGCTCTCATTTATATTCCATGATATTTCCATGATATTCCTAGGGTGTCGAGCATAAGCCAAGGAAGGAAATAGAAAGGAATCTGATAAGTAGGGGAACAAAATAGAAAAGTATCTGCACTTTCTCTTTATGGCTCTTAAGGAATACCGAGACAAGGAATTTATAGAACTTGGGTTAATGTTTTAAGGAGGTGAAAAGCATTATTTGAGAATAGTAATTTTAGGAGGAAGAGGATAATTTCATTCTATAGTTTCTAAAATAGCGGAGTTTCCCCTCACATAAATCACAGTGTCCATGGTCTCCATATTTCCTCCGCATTCCATGCATTTCTAATTTCATGCATTTGAAATAAACTTTATTCTACGCAGCACATTGATATCACCTTGTAGTTCCTTCAACACTTCCTCCTATATCACTTTTATTTGTGAATGTCAAAGGTAATCAAACTATGCCTTCACTATGAAATTCAATTATTTATCTTACAAGATTTGCTTCAGTTTTGAAATGAATGGAAGAACTTCCTATAGAAATATGTGTATGTTGAAGATAATGGAGAATCCTATAATAGTGTGAGTTGGTTCAGACGAGATCTTAGAATAGGAATTGGTTTCTATTTCTTAGGGTATGGTTCTAAGTTCCCTTTAGCTATGTATGCTATATAATGTTTGAAGTATATTGAGAATGTAGAGCGTTCTACAGAGCCAAACTCCCCTACTTCAAGCTCTCCTTTGTAGAACTGACCAGTGAATTTTTATTTACTAATTCAAGCATCTCATTTTGACATGGTACCAGAGCTTCAGGGCTGAGGAAGCCTGTACCTAAGTGGAGAGAGACTGACGCAACTGAGGTGAAATCAACGAGGATTTTGAGGAGAAAATCGCGCCAATTTCAATGTTAAACTTACGTGATATTTTTTCTTTTCTTTTTTTGTCTAGATCGGCTCGAGGGCTTGGAGGAAAATCGCGTCGACCTTGTGAGGGAAAAAAGACTACGTTTTTCACATGCTGCGTGTATTGTTTTTTTGGGCTACCATCTGAGAAGGCCGTGTGATTGCAGAGACAGAGTAAATCTATGCATGGAGGAGGCAACGTGTTGGTAGGTGTGAGGCCGCAGCCAACACTGCATAAACTATGTGGGAGATTTGGTCATGCTCGAGGCGGGTGGCAAAAATTGCTTGATTGAGGCCAGCTCTAGTGTGGAGGTCATGATAGAGCATGAGGGTGGTCCAAACACTACGCAAGAGGTGAAACATCAGGCGTGGCTGGAGGCCATTGAAGCAGGCGTACTGGAAGCTGAAATTGTTGGTCCTCAGTGGGCTTTCCCCACCTGCGCAGATACGAATCTGCTTCTGCTAAACGTCATTGAAGCTAGCTTGCCCAGAGGCCGTGAGAGGAAGTCGCTATTGTTTTCTCTCCATCCTCAGTGGAGGATTGAATTCAAGGTCACGCTATTGTTTGATGTTGAATAATGGTGTTGTGGCTAGTCTAAGAGCTAGACAAGAAAAAATTGTCGTGTGGACCAGAAATACCACCAATGATGTAGAAATTTTGAATAATATCACACATATTCACAGAGATTATCCCGATTATACACTATTGCAGAATACATGGATAATACATAACCTCCTCTACGTTGATCATCAATTTATAGAAGCAGAAACAATAACATGCGTACATAGAAGCCTCAATCACACATATCAACACAGTATTTTCCCGGGGAAAGCATCTCGCTAAAAACCCCAACTATCTGTATATTATATTGATTGAGAACATGTAACAAACATAATACAACACTCCGCACAAGTACTCAGTACTATCTCCACCTGTTACACACAATACAGCTCATATATGATCTACAAATCTCCCCCGCTGCTTACCTGCCTCCACTGCACAATCCTGCAAGAGAATAAATGATAATGGCTCAAGGAAACTCATATTTACTTGGAAATATCACATGAGCACAAGCTAAAATTGCCCTTGGCCTCATTGGCATTACTCAATCCATTGATTGTGAAGATCTCATGCACAACTAATAGTCACAACTCACCCTTTCACTTACCTATAACACTTGTCTCTGTTGAACCGTCCATGCACTGAGGTAACTGATGTATTATTTAGTTTCTTTATGATTTAATAATTAGTAAATTAATTAATATTTAATTCACACAACTCATCACTTAGTCTATTAGCCAGTTAGACTATATACAACTAGTTCAACTAAGTCAAACTGAACACAATTCCATCAACTCCTGATCCAACTCCACAAAACTTAATCACTGAAGTCCTAACTGAAGTCCTCCATGCAATAGCTCAAGTAACCCATGAGAACCACGTATTTCCTTCATGCAATTGCATGTGCCACATCTATAGCTCGAGTTGAAGTGCTCCAAGAGAATAAGATAAAGTTTAGAGTCCAAATATTACTAAGGGCTAATAATATTTGACTGTTTCTATTTTTACCTAACAATCTAAAAGTAGACTCTGAATACACTACTGTGATCCAAAAGATAAAAGTCCATCTATTTTTCCCAACATGACCAATCATCCATAAATAACATCCTACAACTCATAGACATGATCCATATGTATAAAAATAGACTTTGCACCAAAACTTGCCTGCGGGACCACTTAGTAAAGGCGACTCCTTTCCATTAAGCTCCATCATCTTGTTGCATTCTCAACAAGCATTTCTTATTGCACACTTTTCAACACTCCCTCTCAACAAGAAAGGATTCCTCTCAAACCCAATCATGTAACTCTGGAATGTTCTGCATGCAACACATCTGCCCGGTCCACTTTGCTCCAACAACACTTGGAACAAAAAAACACTCGCAGCTGACCACTCTGTTGGGCTAGGAACATACTTTGATGCTGAAGCTCTACCTTCTGCTGACAAGTTCTCCCTCTCTGACATCTGCGCTACTGCAACATTTTCATGCATCTCGCACCATTGCACACCTCTCTGTGCCACCTAGCACTGTGCAAAACTCTTGTGCCTCTCGCATTGTTGTAGCCTACATGCTATGCGCTATCCTAGGATTCCTTGCACTGTCACTCTCTCTTCCGCTCCATCCGCATCTGTCTCTACCCAATCAGTCAGCTCCTGCTACTCCACATCGGGGCTCCCGTAGCAAGGTCTCATCCAAGAGGTTGGGTACCTCAAGGATCGTGCCCCTCCTCCTTGGGACTATCAATCCACATCACCCCACCTCCTACCTGGAGGTATGGCTACATGTGATCCCTCAACCCACCTGGCTCGAAGTTTCCCCCTACTGTAGGTCTCTACATGAGTAGATGTCTCTATTCGATCTCCACTCAGCTTCCCTTGTTGTGGTTGCTCCACAACCTCCTGAAGTTGCTGCACCAATCATGGCTCCTCCACAATTGTCTAAGACTTCTTCTAGCTCTGCATGTTGAGAGGTAATATACCCTCTCTCTCAACCAGCAAGTCTCCATCAGTTGCCTTGCTGCTCAAGGCTTTGCATGCATCTTGAACCTTAAGAGCATACAGGTTCTTGACCCGTGAACCAATCTGCTTCACCTGTCTAGTGATGATGTGTCTAAGGAATACCTTTCCCTCTCTGAAGACTACATGATAGCCTCTGTCTTCCAGCATCGCGATCGACACCAAGTTTCTCTTCAATCTTGGTACATACTTGACATCATTCAAGGTAAGGCTAGCTCCATGCTCCCTCTGAAAAATAATCGTGCCTACACCTGAGACACTATACTTCTCATCATTACCCATCCCTATGAGTATCTGGAGATCTTTCTCCTCCAAAGCACTAAACAAACTTTTGTCACCGTTAATGTGGAAAGAAGCTCCACTGTCAAGAAACCAACCACTTCCCATCATGGATGAAACCATGCATGTGAAGAGTGTGAAATCCAACTCAAACTATGAAGCAAGTGCCTCATCTTCAGATCCTTCCCCGGATCTCTTCTTGGAATTCTTCTTCGGGCAATTAGTAGCATGATGGCCCAACTCATGACAATGAAAGCATCTCACCTTCGACTTGTCAACCTTCTTCCCGTCATTAGAAGAACTAGATTCGGAAAGAGAAACCTTCCCCTTCCCCTTCTTCACCTTGCTCACTAAGGCGCAATTCTCCTCATCATGCATAGATGAAGAACTGTCTCTAGTGCACCGTCTAATCTCCTCTTGCATAATATCCAACCAAAGTCTCTCCCATCCTGGAAATTTCTCCCTTCCATTCACCAAGTCCTAGTAGCTATGCCAACTCTTAGGAAGGCCAAGGAGATCTAGACTCACCATATCCTCATCCTCAACAGTTACCCCACACTTCCCAGCTCATCCCGACATTGGGTGAACTTTGTGAGATACTGGGGTATACTGTCTCCATTCTCACACTTAATGTTTGTGAGTTTATCCTTGAGCGTCAACTTCCTCTGGTCGCTCTTGCTTTGTTATAGATCTGTCAACGCTTTCCACATCAAGAATGGAGAAGCCTTTCCATGGAGGCTGGACACAATGTGATCCCTCATGCCCTCCAACATAATCCTTCGACACTTTGTTGTCTTATTTTACCAATCCCCGAGTTGAGCAGCATCAATAGGTTTTGGGATGTCCACATCTATGAACTCCTTCAACCCATTATCATCTAACACCACCTCCATCCTGTCCTTCCATGCAATATAGTTCGAGCTGCCCTTAAGGGCATACTCTAATCGCAATCCATTAAAAGACATTTCAACTTTGACACCAAGAAAACATTGCTGCAAATTCGAATTCCACCAGCTCAAAAACTCAACCGCTTCTGATCTAAAATTCATGAGAACAAAGTATTTCTTGTACATATATCGACTGTATGGGCATTCACTGGATCTCTCACCTTCCAAAGAAGGATGAATCTAGAGGCTACTTGGCCCCATTACAGACTCTGCCTGAAGAAATAAGATGTAAACATTTTCTGAATAATAGATCCGATGATAAATTCTCACTTGATATCCTATAAAAATCTCTTCTACAAATCAAGCAGCTCTGATACCATGTAGAAATTTTGATTAATATGACACATATTCATAGAGATTATCCTGATTATACACTATTGCAAAATACATGCATAACACATAACCTCCTCTACGTTGATCATCAATTTACAAAAGTAGAAACAATAACATGCGCACATAGAAGCATCAATCACACATATCAACACAGTATTTTCCCGAGGAAAGCATCTTGCTAAAAACCCAAACTATCTGTATATTATATTGATTGAGAACATGTAACAAACATAGTACAATACTCCTCACAAGTACTCAGTACTATCTCCACCTGTTACACACAATATGTTATGAAACCAGCTCAAGAAAAGATAGAAAAGATAGATCAACGCCTTAGAATTTAGCCTCTTCGAGGGGG
>APFE030983205.1:2647-15537 GCA_000404065.3 Pinus taeda
CGTCTGTTAACAGCTCTCATTATTGGCTGGTAATCAGACGATGTTCAAGCATGTTCGACTTCGACACATCTATTCACATGTTTGAACTTGTACTTTGTTCGGATTCGGATGGAGCGCAAGACCCTGGTTATAGTCCATTGTGGACCAGGTTGCGATTTTGTGGGACATCATTACATGACTCATTGACGGATGGCTGCGACCATACCTGAGTCTTCTTAAGGATGGCTGCGACCATACCTCTTATCATTATGGTCTTCTCAGCTGGGTGGCTGTGTCCACGCCATATACCTTGTTTTCATATGTCTTTTGGATGGCTGCGCCCATGCCTAGACTACATGTAATTGGAATATCAGTTGTATCTGCCTGTAGGTTCTTCCGGTGGTGTTCCAGTCCAGCAGTCTTGTAAAGCATTTCACCCCTCCCACTCTCTCGGGCTTCATGCTTTAGGGGGCATCTGTTACACAGTAAAATGTCACTGCCATCATGTCAGTATCCCTACTGTGTTGTAAAACCACATCTATGCTCATGCTCCTCAAAATGGCTAAAAAACCCTCTTTGCCTAAGTTAAATGAATCATCGTGTCTGTTAATCAAATAACCGCGCTGACAGGCGGAGTCCAGTGTACCTGATGCGCTGCCAGCGCGAAAGAACACGTCTTTTCCGCGCTGGTCCCATTTTACGAACAGCGCACCCTCCGTTTGTCCTGTTGAGCACTGACCAGACCTCCTCTATAGTTGATCTGCGATGTCAGCGCGTCAGTTCAGTGTCTCACCCGCGCTGATCCTGTTTGGGCGAAGTTGTTCTAACAACCAGCTTTCCAGATCCCTCCATACTTGGTTGTTAGCATTGTTGAGGTCGCCATCCTTTCTCTGGCATGTCTGTTCGACTGACCATCCACTTATCTTGGGGGAAAGCTCATCCTTTACCTATTCATGGAGACTTCTTCTCCTTTATAAGCCTCCTCCATTGCCCATGAGCAGCTAGTTTTTGAGTTTTTGAGTTTTTGAGTTTGGAACATATAGACTTTGATTGAGGAATTCTTAGTGCATTAGTGCTGCTCTTTGTAGGCATTTGGTGTGTTGTGTGAGGATTGCTTTGAGCTTGAGGAAGGTCATGAGTTTGTTGCCTTATATGTGAGAGAGAGACCTCTTTGACTTGGGAGAATTGCTTCAAAGGTGAATGTTTGGAAGACATGCTGGCTGGACCCTCTAGAGAAGGACTCGGCGTCAGGACTTCGGTTGTACCTTACTCTATTTTCTGATTAATAAAGATAGATGACTACTCTTATGTTTCCATTTCCATTTGTCCTATGAATGATTAATGTAAATTGTATCCTTCCTGACTGATACATAGTTGTTTTTAGTAGATTTTACGCTCGTGTTTGCTCTCTCTTTGCTTGTGCAGGTGTCCGTCCCCGAGGATAGTGGAGGACTGTGATCAGCTGGAGCGAAGGAGCGAGAGGATCATCTCTTCGACAAACGTAGCGCTGGAATCCAAGTAGGTTTCTTTTACCCACTTGTTAATTACAACTAGGAACCTGTAGTGTAGCATTGTTTTATTGTTGCTAGACCTCCTTTGGGCTAGTAGAGATCGCCTCTATCCGTAGAGGGGTTTTACCTCTCCAACACATGGCATGAAGATGTGCTGGTAAAACCAAAGGTGCATTTCTGTTTTCCATGGTTGAGATTTTGGTTTGACTAGGTGGAAAAGTAGTGGTGCTTAAGGAAGGGATTGAAATGGGTGGAGATGAACTAGATGAGGTTGAGGAGTTTGGTTGGATAGGAAGCTGATGAATAACTAGTTTAGGGGAATGAACTGTGGTGGATATTATAGGTGAAGTGGTAGTAAATGAAAGTGTATTTATAGTATTTGAAGATTGTGTAGAAATTTCAGAGGCAGTAGTAGTGAGGGTAGCTAATTCAACTGATTGTTGAAGGTAGGCATCATCTATATGGCTTATCAATGTAGAAGTTAAAGCTTCTAGCTTGTCAAAAGTATCCAACACAAGTTTATCTAAATCTGGATGTATAGGAACCTTTTTTGACTCAATGAATTGAATGAAATTAGGGTCTAAAACAGTTTCATGAATTGCATTTTCCTGATTTAGTTCTAAACAATGAGAGGTCAAATGACAAATCAAATGGAATATCCTCTAAAGTTGATAATTCCTCAGGGAGTGAATTTGCTTTAACTAACAGACTGCTACTTGCTCGAGTTTCTACCTTTTCTGATTTTCTTAAAATTCTGTCAGGGTCATCAACTATTGCAGTAGGGGTTGGATCTGGATTTGCCTTGGTATAGTGAGTCTTTTTAGGAGCCAAAATTTTAACTTTTTAATTGTTTTTTGAAGCCTTTTAACATCAACTCTAAAATGACCTTAAAGGGAAAAATATGAGATTTAAGGTTTCCTTAAAGTTTTATTACACTGAGAATTGAAGTCCCCAGTATGGTTTCCAATATGTTATCACTCCAATATTTCTCGAGTTGATTAGAAAGAAATGATTAGAGGTTACCACAAACCTACTTTGGAGATTAGGATCTAGCCTTTCTAACGCTCAGAGAGGGCTCTCTCTTTATGATTTAACTTTGTTTAGTTAATTAATTTTAGGCTAGTTATATTTTTTCTTGGGTTTTGATTTGGATTTGGTGGTGGGATCACTTACTTAGATGGCTAGAGGGATGTCTTTTACCAATGGGCTATGGGGTCAAATTTTAAGCAAACAAGACTGGATCAAGTTCTAAAAATAGTGTCTATAGGGCAAGATAATTGAGTTACTTCAGATCTCAAGGATGGATGGTGAAGTGGTTTTCAATCGGATCCAAGGAGAAATTAAGGGTTCCTTAGGCCGGATTATGAAGAAGTGAAAGAGGTCAACCAGGATGGGAGAGAAATTAAGGATTCTCAGATTCGAATATCAGAAGAAAACATAGAAATGATCAACTGTTCAAAACAGAGTGTACTTAAACAAATTCTGAGATAACTTTTCAGTTAATTCATTCACTTTAGATAACATTTAAGTTGTTGAGATACATAAGAAAATAACAAATTTGAAAAAGAAAACTCTTCACTGTAATAGCTCAACACATGAATCGTGTAATGAAATCTCTTTATTACTTGGTCCAGTCTACTGACTTGAAAAGAATGGTACAATAACCCTTAGGTTTATGATCAATACAACTCTACAAATGTATAAAAATCCACACTCAATACTTCGAATTATGAAGTATTTAATTTTACAAAAATAATTTACAAAATATACCAAACTGTCTTGGCAATTAATCTAGGAGAAAGAAATATCTTAATGCAAGAATATAGAGACAGATGTTTAACTGCTGAATGCTGTCCCTGTTTATTAGGTTGTGTTGTCTTTATGCTTGGATATTTTACCTTTTATTCTCTTCTTTGCTATTGGTCTTCACGCTGGATGTTCTTTTCACTCTGACCTTTCAACCGATACACTTTTACCTGATACTCTTTCATCCGGCTAACCTGTCATTATCCTTTTACTGTGTTGTTTTGACTCTTATTGTACATTTTTATATTTTGACTGTGTATTTCTATAGTAAGTCATTCAATTTCCCCCATGTTTTTGCATCTGGTAATTGGATATTTACCATCTTCTTGTATATTTCATCTGCCTCCTTGTACTTTGAAAAAGTGGGTTTATTTACAAAAAGGTGTTTTACCTCATGTTGGAGGTAAAACAAGTTCTCAAATGTCTAATATAGGACCTTTCTAGTAGGCATCCCCTTCATAGATGAAGTATTTACCTGATCCCTTGCCACTTCTCTTATCCTTCTGTTGTAGTCCTCCTATGGCATCAATTTATCATTTATCACTAAGGGATTGGGTAGACCCTTTTGCCTCAAAACTTCAAACTTCACGATGAACCTGTCTATAGCCAGTTGCATGGTTTTGCACTTATCTTAAAGGTTTAGCATTAAATTTCTCTTGGTGAGGACCCTTTTTAATTACAGCATTGTACACATCCTATCAGTTATCTCCAATTCCTGCAATTCATATTTGCTTTTAGAGTTAAGGAAGTGAATGATCCTAGTGGCTTCCTCTGACATGTCTCCCAATTCTATTTTAACTCTCTGTATGGCTTATGTAGCCTCTTCACTAAGTCAATTTGCTAAAAAATCACTTGAATGGATGGCAAAATATCATTGACAGAGTCAATGATATTGACCCACAATTGTTCCTTGGCATGGCCCAATGGTTCCTTCAAAGTCAATTCCTTCTCCAAGTTTTTTATCCTTCCATTCATCTTGGTTGATTTCTGCACTTATTCTTTGTGCATAATCTGAGAAAGCTTATAGTCAGTCTCTAGACTAGTTATCTTTTCCTTTAGCTTGTTCATTTGTGTGGTCTGAATGGACATGTCTTGCATTGCCTTGACCAACTTACATGTCTCATCGCCTGGCTGAGCTACTGCTGTTGACCCTGTTGCTGATGTAGATGCTATGACAGCTAGGAGGGCTATAGCCAGTGGAGTTGTATGAGCTAATGATGTTGCCAAAGTGGAAGGTACTACTGTTGTAACTGTTTGGATAACAGTGGCAAGGACAGTCTCAAGACTAGCTTGTTTCAACTGTATCAAGCTGTCTAACTCCTTTTCCATTTCCTTTAGTTGATCATTTAATTGTAAAATGAGGTCCATCATTTCCTCCTTATGTGTTTGGCTCTCAAGAACCTCTTTTGTCTATGGGTGCTTTGAATGAGGCAATTTGAGTTGCTTTTTGAGAGCAACAATGTCCTCCTTCTTCTTTTTTATTAACTTTTTAGTATCCTTGATATCATTGGGATCATGTACCAGTTCAATTACCAAGTCCTCCAATGACTTGATCATGTTGTCCTTGGCTTGTAAGGAGGCCTTTTCCAATTTGTAGTGTGTTGTAATGTTGTCCAATGAACTTTGCACTTATATGTAGCCATACCTTTTCCTATTAAGGTGGAGTAGATCATCTCACCTACCTACTTGTGGAATTCAATCTGGCCAATGGGATGAACATCCTTGGCCAAAACATCAAAGTCTATTTTCCTGTAGTCAGCTGATGTTTTTGGCTACTGGATAGTAGGATACATGAAGGACACCTGCATTTTTCCTATTTTGATGTCAAAGGCTGACATCAACCTACTTTGATTTGTTGGTGTGTGATTGAAGTATTGAGCATAGGTTTCAGCCTTAAACTTCTCATTTCTCAACTTGATTTCCTTGTATCTGTCCTTGATATCCTTTTCTTTATCCGCTGGCCTGGTGAATGAAGAAACCTCAACAATGAGCTATCTCTCAATCAGTTGAGTGTTAAATGTTGAGGGCTGTTGTGTTTCTCCTAAAGCTGTTGCGCCTTTGCTTCTTTCCACAATTGTATCAGTGTAAGTGATTTCCATTGATCCAATGGTGTCTTCCTGTTCATTTACAGGATTAAGCTTGGGCCTCTTCCTATAAGTGATCTCGAACTGTTCATCCATGGTTTCCATGGTTGAACTGGAACCTTTTTCCTTGTTTCTCTTCGGGTTCCTATCTTCATTTGCTGGAGTCTGTAAAACAGGAGGAATATTCATTGGTTCTCCTAGTTATGGAACCTGCAGGAAGGAACTTTCATCAAGCTGTCTTTCTACGTTAATCAATGTATTCTCTACATCAAATACAATACTATCCATGTCAATTAGAGTTTTTTCCAACCATTCTGATTGGTTTGAAAACCTCTCAATGTCTGGTCTGGGATGATGGATAAAAGGTCCCAATTTGACCTTGATCCTCAACTTATTTATGACTTCATGAGGGTCATACTGCCACATAAAACTATTTTTGAACTTCATTTGTTGCAAAATCTTATTTGCCTCTGGTCCAAATTCTCTGGTATTACAAATGAAGGGGCCCAATTAACTTTTCATTTTGAATTGGGTTTTCTTCCTAGATGCTAGGAAGTTGACTTCATCAGAATTAATAATCTGCCTAAAGTATTCTAGTGCAAATATCCTCTTCGGGAGGTATTTGGGCAGTCTCTAAGGGGAAATTTGGCATCCATAAATTATTATTTCTGTGTGGTTCTGGTACAGATATCAGTCTCCCACCTTACTGTTCTTGGCCAACTGTAACACCGTTTTGATCTCTTGACTGATTCTGGGCTGAGGGCTATTGGTTAGCATATTCATGACTAGATGGACAAATAGATCAATGAATTCTTTGTAAGTCAATATAGTGGAGTACTTTTGGATCAAGGGTGTCCAATAAATAACTGATCTTTGATTTCCTTTGGTATCCAACTTTTGGATGCTGACAGGGAATTTGTCTGATTGATAATACAAGAAAATATGAAATAATACAAATGAATACTTGAAGACTCTTTTAGTAGGTAGTCTGGTGAACATCTCATGCATTCTATTTGCTATGAACTGAGCATAATTGTAAATTATAGGAGGAGGCTTTCCTGGACTAAAGATGGAAAGGAAGGCCAAGACAACTTCATTCACATACTCAGCTGTGGTATATCCTAAAATGCAGGAGAGCATGGTAATGATCTGTTTGCCTCTCTCAGAAAAAATGGTGGCATCATAAGGGGGAATATCTGTGGGAGTATGACATTCCTCTATGATGAAAGTTTGGAAGATTTGGGCCATTCTAGGAAGGTCTAACTTGGCATAAAGGTCCAACAATTCTCCAATAGACAATGGGGTCTCATTAGGGCTTGGTTGGACCTGCAACATTCGGTTAGTGGATTCCGCAGTGATGGTAAGCAAAATGTGTTGGTCAGGGGCGACAATGGCTGCGTTGGCTTGGAATGTAGCAAGCATGACAAAAGTGGATGATTTCTGGGAATGAGTGTACTTCTGGAAACAAATATTTGGGAAAATTAGACTCCAAAAGGTGAATGTCATCATTCTAGTTTAAGAACTTGTCCTTACTCCAGTAGTGGAGCTTTAGAAGGTAAGCAGGGGAAGTTGTGACCTTTATTTGGAAGTCTCTGTCTGCCAATGCAAGGTGGTCGATGTCCAGGTGAGGGGTTTGTAGAGGTCTCACATCCAGAGAGGTTTGGGAAGCCGTAACTAAGTTTATAGATTTGAATTAGGCTTTGAGGGGTTTCGGAAGTGAGGTTTATAAGAATTGGTAGAGTGGGAGGGTAGTTACAATATGTAAAAGGAGGGTTTGGGGTATACAAATAAGTTTGTCTTCAATTTAGGCAAATTTCTTAATTAATTTCAATTAATTAAACTTTCAATTTAGATTGTGCATTTTCAAATTGAAGGGTCATTTTGGTTTTCTCAAGAATACCTGGAAATTGCCAGCCTGGCTTGCAAACTAGGTTCAGTGGTGAATGTAGAGGGTACTATAGATTTAACTGTCAACTCGTTGCTTTAATTAGGTATCTGGAGCTTCTTCAGGCGGTAGGTGGTGGTCAAACTAGTCACAGAGGTTTTAGGGTGTTGTAAATGGGTAAGCAACAATTGTAGTGAAAAATGAGTGAAAAGAGTAATTTGGGGCTTTTTCGGACTTTTAACAGGTAACTGTCACATTTTCGTGCGGAAAATATAAATGAACAATGGGTAGTTTTCTGCTTGGGCAGGGAGGTAGTTTTCTGGGCCATCGCACCACTTTTGGAAGGCAGGCAGTATTTTTCGCAAACATGTGATCTAGCCTAGGGATGTCACATAGGAGAACAATGCCCAGGAAAAACCATGAATCTCGTGTGCTCTCGGTCCATTATCGGTCGGATGATGAATTCCGCGCGATATGGCTATACGCTGTCAGATCGGGGGGTGGGAGATCGAAGGGCTATTGTGTGGTCAAGTTGCATAGATAGAATCATGAAAGGGATTTGCGGGGCTCGGAGTTTAATTACACAAACATGTAATTAATTAACCAATAATGTCAGATGTTTCATATAAACATATGGTTAATTAAGGTGGGACCATGGTTTATACGGCAGGGGGTTTTTTAATTACACCAAGGGTTGGTGGGTTAAAAAGGGTATTGGGGAGATATGAAGCGAGGAAATTAATTAGATAAAGTAGGGGCATAAAAACTTAGGATAAGGGGGTTTTTGTGGATTTTCAAGGGAATATGGAAATTAATAAGGAAGAGAATAATATTTGTAATGGGGAAAGGGTGAAAAATGGTTTTGGGTAGGGGGGGTGATTTTTGAAGGGCAATTACTAGGGAAATATGTGAAACCAAGGGGTAAGGGTCAAAATGAGGGTAAAAGGGGATTTATAAGTGATGAAGGGATAATGGGAAAATGAGAAAATAAGGATGTGGGGATATAGTGAAATGAGGGGAAATTAGTAAAAAAACTTGGTTCTTTCTCATAAATCCTCTCACACATGAAACATAAGATTAAGCATGATACATGTGCTCTTTGACTCAACGACCTTGTGCATTTTCAACCTTTCTTCTACCTACCCTTTATTTACCCTAACATTTTTTCTTCATTTCAGTGGCTGCATTTGAGTTTGCTGACCCTTTATTTCCTTTTATTTTGATAAGAAAACTATCTAATTCTAACCTTATAACTTCCAATGGCTCAGATTAAACTGATGAGCTCATTTTTATTCTCTACCTAACCACTGATTTGCCAAGGTTAAACAGTTCAGCTAAATCCTTATTCTGTATCTATCAACATGAAATTTAAAGCATGAATGAGTCAAGATTAAGCTATTTGACCATCATGGATTGTGGCATTTATTACAAGCTGTACATAACCTTATTTTGCATAGTATAGTAAAAAGCAGTGGCATTTGAATTTGCACACTTTCATGATCTATTTTATTTCTTTTTGGGGTTCATATTTTTCACTTTTTCTTTCTTTTTTTCCTTTGATTATTCTTTTAGGACATACCCTCTTTACATTTTTTAATTTTTAATATGGAAAACATTTTTCAGAAAGCAAAAGTATGTACAAAATACAAGACTAACCATAGCCAATTCAAAATTATGAATCCTATTATTATAGGACCCTAACAACATCATAGGCTTGGGAAAATGAGTCAGAAAGGGATGCATATTCTTCACTCAAGAAATTTGTTACTGGGTTTGAAGCATGTTGATTTGGATTTCTGTGAAAATTATGTTTATGGAAAACAAAAGAGACTCGGATTTATTAAAGTTGGGAAGGAAAAGAAGAGCGAAAAATTGAATGTTGTGGATACCTATGTATAGGGACCTGCTAAGGTATTATCTCTCAGTGAATATTGCTATTATGTTACTTTTATTAATGACGCAACTAGGAAAACCTAGATTTATTGTATTTGAAATAGATCTAATCTATTTGATACTTTCAACAAATATAAAGCTTTAGTTGAGAATGGGACATGAAATAAGTTGAAGTGTCTCAGATTAGACATTGGGGGTGAATACTGTAGCAAAGAGTTTGATAACCACTATTCAGAGCATGAAATTTACAAAGAGAAGACAATTCCAGGAACACCACATGAAATTGGTGTGTGAGAAAGGATGAACAAGACAATCATGGAGCGTGAAAGGTGCATGATATTGCATGTAGTATTTCCCTTACAATTTTTGGAAGGTGTTGTAGATACTTTTGTTTTTCTAATAAACCAAGGGCCTTCAAGTTCCTTCGATGGTGGTATTCTAGAAGAGGCATGGACATGTAAAAAGGTAAACTACTCATTTTTAAAGACTTTTGGTTGTGAAGCCTTTGTCCACATAAATAGATAAGATATAACAAAGCTTGAGGAGAAACCAAATAAATGTACCTTTATTGGATATGGTACAAATTATTTTGGTTGTCGCTTATATGATTATGAAAATCACAAAATCATTAGGAGAAGATATGTCATATTCAATGAAAAGGTCTTGTATAAGGATCAGATGAAGGGAAAGAAACAAGAAAGAGAAAACAAAGAACACATGTTGCTTTATGAGATCACATAACAATTAAAGGTGTCTAAAAATCATAATGATCAACAACCACAACAACAACAACAACAACCACATCAACAAAATGCACCTCAAACACCTAAAAGTGACATTAGAATATCTACTTGGATAAGTAGACTGCTTGAACAATACGCTCCTTTATTATATTATGTCTTGTTGACTGATTCTAGTGAAACAAAAAGATATGAAGAAGCAATATAGGAAGAAACCAGGAAGAAGCAGGAGCAAGCCATGGAAGAAGAGATGGACTCCTTGATGTATAACCAGATTTGGGACTTAGTCAAGTTTCCTGCAGGTAAAACAACATTACAAAATAAATGAGTTTACAAGTTTAAGGAAGAAGATGTAGGAAAACATAGGTATAAGGCTAGAATTGTAGTGAAGGGGTTTGTAGAAAAGAAAGTTAATTACTTTGATAAAATATTTTCTCCCTTTTTTAAAATGACTTCAATCAAAACTATTTTAAGTCTAGTGGGAGAAAATTATTTGCATCTTGAGAAATTAGATGTAAAGACAACCTTTCTCCATGGGGATTTGGAGGAAGAAATATATATGCATCAGCCACAAGGGTATGAGGTAAAAGGGAAGGATAAATTAGTGTGAAATTTGTAGAAGAGCTTGTATGGCTTAAAACAGGATCCAAGGTAGTGGTATCTAAAATTTGATAGGTTTATATCGGAACAAGGTTATACTAGATTTCACTTCAACCATTGCATTTATCTTAAAAATAAAAATGATAGAAGCTATATTATATTGTTATTGTATGTAGATGACATGCTTGTTGTAGGGTATAACATGGAGGAAATAAATATGCTCAAAGGAAAATTGGAAAATTCATTTGCAATGAAGTATTTGGATGCTGCAAAACAAATCCTTGGTATTAGAATAACTAGAGATAGGAAAAATCACAAATTAACATTGTATTAGAGTGAGTACATAGAAAAGGTGTTGGAAAGATTTAATATACAAAATGAAAAACCAGTTAGTACACCTTTGGATAGCCATTTCAAACTAAGTAAGGAGATGTGTCCCAAGACTTAGGAAGAGATAGATTGTATGTTAAAAGTTCCATATGCATCAACAGTTGGAAGCTTAATGTATGGAATGGTCTGCACAAGGCCTGATATTGCATATGTATTGGGAGTTGTAAGCTGGTATATAAACAATCCAAGAAAAGAGAATTGGATGGTAGTGAAGTGGATTCTCAAGTATTTGAGAGGTACCACAGATCAAGCATTATCCTTTGGTGGTTAAAAAATTGCTCTACAAGGATATGTTGATGCAGATATGGCAGGTGATAGAGATAACAAGAGGAGCACCACAGGGTATGTGTTTAATGTAGTTGCAACAACTGTTAGTTTGATTTCAAAACTGCAAAAAATTGTTGCACTTTCAGCAACGAATGTAGAGTATGTTGCTTCTACAGAGGCTAGTAAATAAATGTTTTTGTTACAAAGGTTTATGGATGAATTGGGAAAGAAGAATGAGATGAAAATGTTATATAGTGACAACCAGAGTGCCATTTGTTGTAGCTCATAGAGACAACCCCTATGTTGAGGAGAGACCAATGTCTAGGACATCTTGATGAGTGTTTGCAGAATCTGTTGGAATTGTTCATTTACACTCAACATTTAACATATTTTAAGACATAATTGGTTCAAAATCTTCTTTAAGAAGAGAAATAAAAATATGGATACAAGGTAATACTCATAGAAGAATTAAAGTTTATCTTTGGCGGCCAACATTACATAACCATGTAGTTATATGTCGTTGTAGTATATGGGAGAGAAGAATTATGATGGAGTGAAACCAGACACACAAGGCTTAGTTAAGAATCCAGTACATTAGGCTTCATCATGAAACTGATGAGAGAAACATTCAAATGATATGCTAAGTTAAATGGAGTGCATATTAACGGTGTTAAGTTTTATCAGCCACAAGCATCTTATATTAACATTTAGACATAATGAATCCATGATTTTATAAATGACACATCCATCAACTACTATTACATGCAATATGAGAAGAAGAATGAAGGTGTATGGAATAAACACAAAGAGGATACATACTACATTCTTATATAAGCTAGCATCACCAAAATATTTCATTAATATTCGAACAAGGCATACATTTTGTTCATGATTGCAGAGCTTCCCTATTGAAACAAAATTTGGAACCCTTGGTTTTGAATCATAAACTATTTTTATAGGGCCTCAGGAAGAGCACCCCTTACAAAATATTATTTCTTGATTTAACAGTGCATCATCATAACAAAAATATATCAGGGTGCTTAGTGGCACAATTGTACTAGCCAGATCTTAACTAATTGGCATTGATTCTTTGAAAATAAAATGTTTAGATAAAACATAAAATAGAAAATTTCATGATTAACACAATCAATAGTGTCTTCAATTGTGATGGACTGGTCCAGGAGGCAACATTGTTGGATCAGTGATCTAGAGTTGTGGAGGATTAATGAAATTATCACATCGTTGCCACAATGATGGACTTGGTGTTGGACACCTAATCCTCTAAGGGTTATGGTGTGGAAGATAAACAATAAAAGGAGTCCAAGAGACCATGGAATATGGAATCCAATGGTCACTCCAATGTATCATAAAATGTATATCATGTGAATAATTTATGCATTCAAGGATTATCCTTCACACTCTTGTCTTCACCATGGTTATGTTTAGCATGGTATCAAAGCAGTCATACTTCTTCCCTGCTCAAATTTGAGCCACTGGTCTTGTGGCCTTTATCTACATGTTAGTTTTGTCTGTCATAACTGTACCTAAGTGTGTTATGAAACCAACTCAAGAAAAGATAGAAAAGATAGATCAACGCCTTAGAATTCAGCCTCTTCGAGGGGGAAACCTCCTTTACATTACATAAATGAACAATTCATCAATGATTCAAATGATAAAACCTCCTTTCTATATATAGGAGTCTAAGGAGTCACAATATAACCCAACCGACCTAACA
>APFE030983207.1:0-13649 GCA_000404065.3 Pinus taeda
ATAATCAGAGTTGCATTAAACTCACGGAGAATCCAGTATTTCATGACAGGTCAAAGCATATCGGGATCAGATATCATTTCATCAGAGACTATGTTCAGAAGGGAGCAGTGAAGCTTGAGTATATTTCCACTGATGAGCAGGTAGCAGACATTCTTACCAAAGCCTTACCACGGGGCAAGCATGTTTACTTCAGAGACAAGATGGGTGTGGTGAGGAACACCTTCCTCGGTAAGAGGGAGTGTTGAAATTTGGTACCGGAGGACAAGTGTTTCCCTTAGGCTTTGATCTTTGGCCTAGGGAAAAGTGTCCAAAAGATTTTAATTTTTCTCCTAAAGTGACTTTATAATTTTTATATAAAATCTAATTTAAAAGTGACTTTAAGTGATAAAGTTACTAAGTCTAATTTTAAAGTGACTTTTATAAAGTCAATGAAAAATTAGAAAGGAAAAGTGACTTTGGAAATAAATGACTAAGTGGGTCTTTATTAAAGTGGGTGAATTAAAAAATAGAAAGTGAGATTTAAATGTGCATTTAATTTCAGCCATTGATCTAAATCTATTTCAGCCATTGGATTTAGAGATCACCTAAAAGTCACTTGGATCACCCAAAAGTCACTTGGAGTTATATTAAAGGAGGAAAAGGAGGAAAAGATCATTCATTCTTTCATGAGCAGATTGGGAGAAGGAGAGCAAGAGAGCAAGGGAGATTTCTGGACAAGAAGGAGAAAGAAGCAGCAGTTTGGCACACACACCAGGCAGCTCTTCAGCAAAATCAGAACAACAGAAAGACAAGCAGAACAGCAGCAAGAACAAGTAGAAAAAGCTGATTTTTTGCTGAAAACTGAGAAGTTTCCAGGTGGTCTGTTGGGCTGAAAACGGATAAGTTTGCTTGGTGAAAAAAAAAATTATTTTGCTGTAATTTTTGCTGAAATTTTCTTGCTGTAAAAAGACATTTTTCAAAAATAAAGAAGAGCTCTCAAACTGGTTTTCCCCAAGAGTTGTAGTGGGTTTTTCCAGGGTCACGTTGACCAAAAATATCAGTGTTTTAATGTGTTTTAATGCCGTTTATTATTGCTGATTTTTATTTCTGTAATTTCCAGCATTTTGTAAATTTTCCAGAATTTGTGTTTTCAGCAAATTTATTTTTTTCCATCTTGTTGAATGTATGGTTATGGGAAAGGGCATTTAACTACATGGAAGAAATAAGGAGAAACTGAAAATCGGGGTGGGAAAACAGAAATTTTAACAAGCAGCCTATTGCTTTCATGAGTAAAGCGCTTCAAAATTCTGAGTTAAAATACAATACCATGGAAAAGTAAGCCTATGCCTTTGTCAAGTTTCTTAGGAATTTCAAAACTTATGTGGGTTATTCTAAAATCATCGCTTTTGTCCCAAATTCTGTTGTTAAAGATATACTAACTCAAACCGATTTCTTCGGGGCTCGCGCTAGGTGGGTTACTAAAATACAAGAATATTATTTAGAGATCAGACCCACCAAGCTAGTCAAAGGCAAAGGCTTGGCTCAAATGCTGACCAAAGGTAATGAAAAGGCTCTTGGTTTGTTTTGTCTTAACGATCTATCTTCACCTGAGTTGCAAAGATTAGAAGAGCATGAGTGGTACAAGGACATTATTTATTACTTGATAAATCTTACATGTCCTAACCATTTAGTGGCTCATAAGAGAAGGGCTCTTAGATTAAAAGCCACTAAGTATTGTCTCATGAAGGATGGCCTTGGATGGAGAAATCCTGAGGGCATAGTACTTAGGTGTGTTCATAAAATTGAGTCCAAGAAATTAGTTTCTGAGTTTCATTCAAGATTTTGTGGTGGTCATTATGCTGCTAGAACTACTGCCCACAAAATTTTGAGAGCTGGTTATTATTGGGCTTCAATTTTTTCTGATGTGCATAAGTTTGTTAGAAGTTGTCAAGCTTGTCAACTATTCACTTGGAAACAGAAGCTTGTTGCCCTGCCCCTACAACCTATCATTGTGGAGGCACCTTTTCAGCATTAGGGTCTGGACTTCATCGGGAAGTTCCATGAAAATTCTAGCAATGGCTACTCATGGATTTTGACTGCTACTGATTATTTCACTAAATGGGTTGAAGCCATTCCCATTAAGAATGCCACTAAAAAGGTCATTATGGATTTCATTGAAATTAATATCATTACTAGATTTGGTGTCCCTGCTAAGATCACTACTAATAATGCCAAGGCTTTTAGTTCCTCAGAGTTTTCGTCTTTCTGTTACAAGTATGGCATTATCTTATCTCATTTATCAAATTACTATCCTCAGGGTAATGGTCTGGCTAAATCAAGTAACAAGAATCTCATAACCATTATCAAGAAGATAGTAGGAGATAATAAGAAATCATGGGATAGAAAAATCAAGTATGCTTTATGGGTAGATAGGATCACTAAAAAGAAAGCTACTAGTAAATCTCCCTTTGAATTGGTTTATGGCTTGGATGTAACCTTACTTGTGCACTTGAAATTGCCATCTTAGCAGCTCCTTTAGTATTTTTCTACTAACAAAGATGTTGTTCAAAATAGAATAGATCAGAGTTAGATGAAGCTCGTAGGATAGCTTTTAATGCTATATGTAAAAATCAATCTAACATTAAGAAAAGCTTTGATAAATCATCTCGATCTAGATCTTTGTAGGTTGGAGATATGATACTTCTTTGGGATCGCAAGAATGAAAAACCAGGAAAACATAAGAATTTCGACAGTTTGTGGCTGGGACCGTACATCATTTGAGATATAGCTAAACCAAACTCATTCCACTTGAGCAGATTGGATGGCGAACCACTTGATTTACCTACAAATGGCCAAATGCTCAAGTTGTTCTTCAAATATGATATCTGATGTCGTAGGGCATTCTCTGTATTGTATTTCTAACCTTACTCCTTGTCATTTCAACATTTTATTTTTGTTTAGGATTAGATTTACTTTTCATGTTACTAGATAGTTAATAAATGAAGAGCTTATATTTTTCATGTGCTTAATGTTATATGATGATTTTTGGATGGACGCTACTTATGTTTTGTTATGTGTTGCATGGGTGCAGATTCTGGATTCTCACATTCATACAATGCAGCAATGTGTCCCCAAGTAGAGCCAAATGTTGACCACTACGTGTCAACTACCCATAGCAGTACACCCCATTTTTTCGCAAAAGGGATAGCGCTTGATTGACGTGTCCATGACATTTGACTCTCATCATTAGCCCTATCATCTTATGTTGTAAACCCAGTCTGCATGTGTAAATTGTAAATAATCTTAGCAGATCTGTGTCATGTATGTATTTGCGTAGGTAAACCTAATATTCTAGTGATGATCTACATTCCGAAAGGTATTTTGTCTCACCGACCCATGGTCGGCAGAGTTTTCCTTCAGCCTAACCCCAAATCCAGGATAGATTTTGTCACTAGAATCTTAGGGGAATCCTAGTATGCTAGGTCGCGTCTATGTAAAAGTAATTTGGAAATAATTCTAACTATTTGGTTAGGTTACTACAAATTTCTTGATCTGCTAGACTATATTTGTGTCGCAGAACTGGGTGGTCTATTAGGGTTTATGTCAAATGGGTTTTCCCCCTTGAGATGTAAAATTGTAAAGGTCATGATGTAATGTGTCTTGAAGGTTAGAAAATGTTTTAATCCCCTCATAGGTCCTAGGTCCTAGGTAAAATTCCTAAAAGGCTAGGTTCGAGGGTCCAAAAATAAAAACAAAAAAATAAAATTAATAAAAAATTAATAAAATTAATAAGCTTAAAAAAAATATATATATATATATTATATATATATTATATATATTAACAAATAAAATAAAATAAAATAATAATGTCAATAGTTTTGAGGAAATAATGCAAAATTTTAATTTTTAATATATTAAAACGCATTTAAAATTTCGACAGATGAGATTAAAAGGGATCTTGATCCTCATCGTCGATCGAGATTAGTTTGACATGGATCACTGGAACTAGTTACTAGGAAATTTTCCTTTAAATAGGGTGTCAGAGGTCATTTGAGATCATTCGATCTGTGAGTCTTATGTTGAACAAAGTTCTCTTGTAATCTTTTTCTTGTGCAATAAGGAAAGACTTTGGGGTTGAAATCTTGCTAGTGTTACTCTTCTGGAAATGTTGTAAGATGTTTTATTTCTGTGCATGATTTTAATTTCAGCCATTGATAATAGCTTGATGAAGAGTGATTTTAAACACAGTTATCTTGTTTAGTCACTAGGGTTTGAATGGTAGTAGAATTTCTGAATGTGATGGCAGGTATCTCCATTAGATCTGGATATTAGTATTGCTTTCTCCCTCCTTGTTGATGGTTGAAGTAAGTTGTGCAGGAAAATATAGATTTCAAAGATCAACGGGTGTTTGGGGAAGTTCTCAGTTGAACAAGCTAACTCCCGAGAAGCACTTTTTTTTGAAGAGCCTAGCAAGTTTTGATCCTGGGTTTATCATTTAAATTTCTCTTCTGAATGCATGAGGGGTTTTCTTAAGCATCTCATAGTAAATTTTTTTATTTTTTTTTTTTTGGCAAAAGTAAGACCTTTCGTTTTCTATTGAACCAAGTTATAATAAGTACATGTATTTGGTGACCTCAACCCGCCCCGAAGGGAAACCGGGTCTGTTGGCCACCTGAAGTCTTTTAAAGCCAACCAATAATAAAAAAGTAACAGCCTATCTATCGATGCCAGGTGAACTATACTACCAAAATTGCTAAACATGCTTCCTTTCAACATTATAAACAAACTGTAAACAAATAGAGGGCTCGACTATCTAACATAAAATCCATGAACGAAGCTTAACAGTCTAGTCTACCTCGTTTTTAGGAGGGGTATCTTCAGCTTTTGTCTCTGGCACTATCTTCTTGAGAAGTTGTTGAATTTCCTCCAGCTTTTTGTCTTGCATGAGCAGGGTGATTTGGAGGTTCTTCATTTCTCTCTGTAGGTTTGGGATGCCTTGAGCCATTTCTGCCATTTCCATTGCTACTTGTTCCATCGATTTTGCCATAATTCTCTTAACAACCCAATAAACATGAAGGGCCTTCTTATATAGAGACAGGCGGTTTTTGGTGTTACCTGGATCAGGAATCAAATTTCCCCAGTCCTCCATCTCTATTTCTGAGTCTTCCTACAGAGCATTGGCCTCCATTTCCTGGATTATCCTACATATCAGCATCAGTGCCTTCATTGTATGCTTTCTCCGCTTCTTGAACCATTTGATTCACGGTTCTTCGTCCACGTCTCTGGTCCGCTGGCGGTTATGAACTTTGTTCCTACCTTTCAAATTTCTGCCCTATACCTCTGCCTCGGCATCCTCTACCTCTACCTGGATGCATGGGTTTTTTCGTTGCTGCTGGCTCGCTACCCTGTCCAATTTCAAAAAATTATGTTCTCTATTAAATCCTCCCCTCCCTGTCCTCTGGTTCTCTTCTCCTTATTTGTTTTTTTGTCTTGCTGGTCTCTCCCTGGTCTCCGGATTTTCCTTTCTCCTCCTTTCCTCGCATGTGTTTGGTGAGGCTTCTCTATAATTTGCACTTCCTCATTAATCCCGTGTTCCTTTATCGCCACCTAGCCCTGGTCTATGCCCTCCCGTGTTCCTCGTATGGTTCTGACCTATCCTATCCCACTTCCCTCCATATTCGTGTCAACCTCAATCTTTCCCACGCTCTCCTCGTCTATTTTTAAACTGGTATTGTGATAGCCTAGCTCCTGGCCTTTCTCCTCTTCGTTACTCTCTGCAAATGTTATGTGTCTTACAGTTTCTAAGCTCCTGCCTGTACTCGTTGTCTGAGCATAAGTTTGATTCACCTCGGCGAGCCTATTCTAGATACGAATATCCCAGCATACCACTCTGTCTTTACTACTCTGCGTCTCCACCCTTTGGTGCGATGCCACTCCTCCTTTACTACTCTGCATCACCTCCCTTTGGCCTGTGCAGTCTTTTGGGTTGCCCTTGTCTTCTCTTATTAACCATGTGCCAGCTGCCTTCTGTCCTCTCGCATCAATGTCGTCGGTCTTACACTCTCCCCTCATCTTTTCATCACTGCCCTTCTTGCCATCATCTATCTTCATAACCTTGTCATTTCTTAGCCTCGGGATCTTGTCGGTTTTGAAAGCCATCATGAAAAATTGAATGGTTTTAATGTTTCGTGGTGGCATGCCCTGCCACCTCTCTACTTTCATT
This sequence comes from Pinus taeda, assembly GCA_000404065.3. Lineage (NCBI taxonomy): Eukaryota > Viridiplantae > Streptophyta > Pinopsida > Pinales > Pinaceae > Pinus > Pinus taeda. The sequence continues at coordinate 6,203 of APFE030983207.1, forward strand.
ATTTTGCCATGCTTCTCCACCTTCTCCACCCCGATCAGGGGCCATCTATAGCTTTTTTCATGCAGTTTTAGTCTCTTTGTCATCCTGATTGATAATCAAGGTAAGGATCTCCCATCGTGGCTTGTCCACCTGTGTTGGCAATATGCTATCTACCTTCCCATCTTGTTCATTGCATCCCCAGTTGGCTAGGAAGTCAGCTGCTTTGTTTCCTTCCCTTTTTACATCGTTAAAAAAAAATTATTCCATGTGTTTCATGGTGTCTGCCAAGTTTTGAATTAACCGTCCTCCAGCTCTTCGCTACCTGTTCCCAGTCTTTACCATTATTAAATTTCCTGAGACTTTCAATAACTAGCTGTGAGTCCCCTTCAATCTCCACTTGAGTATAACCATTTCTAATTGCTATTCTGATGCCTTGGTATACTGCCATCAATTTTGCTTCATTATTACTCACTATACCTCCCCGATCCGCATAGACCCATCTAGTACATCCTTGGCTATCTCTAAATATACCCCCGAAACCTGCTGGCCCCAGGTTTCCTTTGGAAGCCCCATCAAAATTCAGTTTGATGAAGTTTTCTTGAGGGTAGATAAAATTGGACAAACTCTTACTCTGGGTGTTCTGATTTCTTTTGCTTTGAGGATGGACCATGCTCGACTTCAAATCTAGACTGTCTAAGATTCGACTTTCTTCTGGGGTTGTTTTCCAGTCCTCTTCCTCCCAGGCTTCCGCTAGAATAGTCTCTCTTATGAGAATCTTAATTCGCTTCCAGATTGATTCAGGAGGGTTGGCTTTGTCTTGAAATATTCTTAGATTTCTTTCTTTCCATATTAGCCCTATATTGAATCCCATTTCCAGACTCCAGGCTCTCCTCACCACCTGGCATGAAAATTGACCTTTTCCCCACTGGAACATGGTTCATTTGATGTCTTACGGATCCCTGTTTCATTTTCCAAACAGATTTTCGATTTCAACCCATTGTTGTAGGGTGATGGGGCATGAATTGAGGAGGTGTTCCTGCGTTTCAATGTCTTGTTTGCAGAGGCTACACATGGGAGGTCCGTAGAGACCTCTCTTTTGAATATGGTCCCACGTCAAGATTCTTCCTTTTCCTACCAGGAAAGCGAATAGGGTTACCTTTGGCCACCATTTATTCTTCCATATTTGTTTCCAACCTGGTTCCTCCTCTTCTTGTACCTGATGAGTGGTTAAATAGTATGCTTCCTTTACCGTGAAAGTGCCTTTTGCTGATCTTCCCCACCAAATAATGTCCAGGCTTGTTCTAATTTTTATCCTTCTTGATTCCATTTCTTTTGCAAATACCATTCTCTGTTCAGGATCTATATTACTTTCCCATTCTTCTGGATTCCTCCAAATTCTCCAGGTCTCATCTTGCCTTTATTCTTTCCAATACTCGTTCACATAATGTAACCCTTCTGTTGTTGCCCTTTGATATGTGTCTTGCAAAAGTTGGAGCCCCACCAATCTCTCTCTTTGTTGCCAGGCTTCCTCCCAAAATTTGGCTGTATTGCCATCACTTATTTCCCAAAAAGCGTGCCTGCTTATAATGTCCCTGTTTTGGCTTGCTAGGTCCCATACTGTGGAGCCCCTTAGGACTTCCTCTAATCTAAGAATGTCCTCCACAGATTTAGGCATTGAGTATTTTTGTGTCCAGATATTTTTCCATAGATCTTGTCCTCCCCTCATCCACCTCCACCATAGCTTTGCTCCCAGAACTCTATTCATAGTACTCGGATCCCTAAGACCTAGGCCTCCCTCTTCCTTATGCTTTGTTAAGCCTTCCCACGATATAAGAGCCCCTTTTTTTTGTTGTTTTGGACCTCCCCAAATGAATTTTCTAAATATTTCTATCATTTTTGTACACACTCCTTTGGGGGCTACCATAACCGAGAGAGGATAAATAGGAATTGCTTGGAGAATTGATTTAAGAAGAACAAGTCTGCCTGCTATATTCAGAGATCGGAATGCCCAATTTGTCAATCTGATCTTAAGTTTCTCCACCGTTTGCTGCCAGTTTGCAATTCTTAGAGAGTATAAGGCTAATTGATTTCCCAGATATTTTGTAGGTAATTCTCCAAATCGGAATACCAGAGTTCTGGTCAGATGTCCTTTGACCGCTTCAGGTGTGTTGAAGAGGAAAGTGCATGATTTCTCCCTATTAATCTCTGTACCTGAAGCTTCCGTGAAAAGGTCCAAAATCTGTTTTATCCTCTTGACTTCTCGTAATGAAACAACACAAAAAAGCATGATGTCATCAACAAACTGCTGGTGCGTAATAGGAAGGTTATTCCCCATGGCCTCAGCCATTTGATTTTTCCTTCCCTCAATTCTTTTTTGAGATATCTTCCTGGGCCTTCTGCTGCAATTATGAATAAGAATGGTGATATAGGGTCGCCCTGCCGCAATCCTCTTGTAACATTGAACACTGAGGTTGTGGATCCATTTAGAAGGATGGAGAAATTTGGGGTTGATACCATCTCATAAATCCAATTCACCCATCTATTGCAAAATCCAAATGCCATTAGAATTGATTTTAGGTAATTCCAATTTAGACGATCGTAGGCCTTAGAGAGATCCAATTTTACCATCATTCCCATTTCTTTTTTCTGTTTCAGGGAATGAATCACTTCCTGAGATACCACTATTCCATCTAGAATTTGTCTCCGCTCCACAAACCCAGTTTGTTCCGGGGAGATTATACTAGAAAGAATTGGTTTCAACCTTTTGGCCATTAAAGTAATAATGATTTTATAAATTACATTACAAAGGGCAATCAGACGAAATCCTTGAGCCGAATCCGAGTTAGTAGATTTAGGAATAAGAGAGAGAAAAGTTGAGTTTAGACCATGCCATACCTTCTGATGTCTTCGCGATTCCTCTACCACTTCCAAGATGTCTTGCCCTAAGAAGTGCCAACCTGCTTGGTAAAACTCCACAGTAAACCCATTCGGGCCTGGGGCCTTGTTTTTTTTTTCTCATTTCTTTCACGATTTCCTCCACTTCCTCCAAAGTTGTAGCCCTCATCAGGGCTAAGTTTTGGTCCCTTGTGATCATTTTTGGAATTTCATTACATATTCTTCCTATAGTTGTTTCTCTGTCCATCTGAGGCTCCGTAAGGATGTCTTTAAAGTGTTTGACTAGAGTCTGTTCGATTCCTTCGTGCTGATTTATGTGATTCCCTTCCTCATTTTTAATGGAGAAAATTATGTTCCTATGTCTATGCTGAATCATGGCCTAGTGGAAGAATCTTGTATTTTTTCCTCCCTCTTGTAGCCAGTTTATGCGAGACTTTTGTTTCCATAATATTTCTTCCTGTTTTCTTCGTTCTTCAAGTTGACTTATCATTAGCCCTTCTTCTCTGCTCCTTTCCTCGCTTCCACCTTTAGATATAATTTCTTGTTGTAGTTTTCCATTTTGTCCTCTAACTGTTGCTGCTCCCTGAATATATTCTCGAATTCCTCTTTATTCAAATTTTTTTTTTATCTTTTCTCTAATCTCTTTTAGTTTTAGATGGAAGGTCTACATCTTACTCCGCCCTCTTTGTTGGCTTTGGTTCCACCATTCCTCCACCTTTGGCAAAAATTGTTGATTCCTAAGCTAGAACGCTTCAAACCTAAAGGGACGACTTTTGGGGGTCGAGTTGATGCCGATTTATAGTTTGATAGGCCAGTGATCTAAGCCTATTGCAGTGAGGATCATTGTTTCTACAAAGATATCCATATTCAATATTTTCTCTGATATTAGAAATCTGTCTAGTCTCGACGCAATTTGATTTTTACCCCCTCTTCTGTTGTTCCATGTATGTATCCCATTTATAGTGGGAATATCTACCAGTCTTTGCTCCGTTATCGTCTTCCTTAAGGCTTCCATATCTTGATCTAGACTTCTTAATCCACCTCATTTTTCTGCTAGTGTTGTAATCATATTAAAATCTCCCCCAACTATCCATGGCTTCTTCCGAAGTAGCCTTCGCATAGTCTCCATGTTTTGAAGAAAGCCCCTACGCTCGCTTGGTAAGTGCGGCCCATAAACACCTGAGAGGGTTATCCATTCTGACAATTCTATCAATCTGAAGGTTCCTGAAAGGATTCGCGGGAGGCTGACCCAATTTTCAAATTGAACCTTTTAAGGGTTCCATAGAACTGCAAGCCCCCCTGCCGTGCCTACCGCATCCTGACCCATCACCTCATAATGCATATTAAATTTTCTCATTATTTCTTCCAATTTCTGAGTGTTAATCTTTGTTTCTTGGACTATCATTATGCTAGATTTATCTCTCTTCAACCTATCCGTCAGGTATCTCTATTTTCCTTTGCTGTTGAGACCCCTGATATTCCAGCTTGTTATTATCATTTTAACAATTTTGTTGGTTGTTGAAATACCTCTGAGAGAGGTATAACTCTACCTGAATTGGCCAGCATCTCTCCTACCACTTGTATTGTTTCACTCATGGGTCGTCGACCTCTTTTCCTCCCTCCTTTTCCAATGTTGCCCATTCCGATACTCTGAGACCCTTGCGTTCTTGCCTTCTTTGGTTGATTTGTCGACATGTTCCTACCTTCTCCTTAAATTTTTGAAACATCTCTTTATATAATTGCTTTTGTTCTTCTGGTATGAATCTCTCGTCTAGGTTCCTCCACTCCTGTAATAGTCCTCTCATAATCCGCTCCTTATGAGTTCCTCTGTCTTTCTGAGGGTCGACCTCCATTTGATTTTGCTCGTTGTATAGATCTGTGTTCACCTCTTCTCCTCCTTGTTACAAGTTTGCCTGAACAGGGTTTTTTTCTTTTGTCTCTTTCAATATCTCCATGTTATCCTCATCACTTTCTTCCTTTTCTACTTCTTCGTCCTCCTCCTGAAGAGCTTTGAACTTGTTCCGATTTTCCAGTGTTATTGTTTTGACTAGTAATTGCATCCTTGGCGTTTCATTTGCCTATTTTTTCCTTATCGACACTTCTTTGAAACCCTCATCCGGTCCATCCATTACCTCTGTTGACTTCTCATTTTCAGCCCTCTTCTTCATTGATTCCTCTACATTGTTTAACGGACATTGTCTGAAAAGGTTCCCATATTCATGGCATCGCCTGCAGCGAAATGGAATATGTTCGTAATCCACAAGTTGTTGCCACACTTCATCATGGTATTCTAGTTTGATAAATTCAGGAAGCGGCTCTGTTATATTCATATATACACATATCCTTGCATAGGATGTATATCTTCCTCTTTTGGTAGTCCCGGCTACTTTGACAAATGTTCCAATTGTGTTTCCTATTCCTTCTAAGATCTCAGGGTCCCAAAACTCTATTGGTAAAACCAAACAGTCTGATCCTAATGGGGGCTGCTAGCATTTTTTCCTTGTCTAGATTGTAACAGTCCTCCCAATGCCGCATAAAAAGGCCCGCACTATTCATAAAATAAGGTCCTCCCTCAAAAACTCTTTCCTTGTCATCCAGGTTAGAGAATATGACTGTAAAAAAACCATTTGCTCCTAGGTTCAGGTCTATATGCCCCTTAGGTTTCTGATGGCCAAAACCCTATAAATTTGCAGATTAAAGCATGATCCCTCATATAATACCTATATTCTTCAAGTTTGTTGTTTGGGATTACAAACCTGGGTTTTTCAGTGCTCTTGGCAGACATCTGCCATTTAGTCCTGCTTGCCATCTATTTCCCAGTACTGGCGTGTCTCTGTTGTTTTTCTTTAAGCCACCTTGCATTCCGTCTCTGCTCGATTCCCCTGCTACTATATTTTTGAAGGAGGGGATCTCTCCCCTCCCCTCTATGTTTGACATTTAGTCGTCAGCTCCTTCCGATTTTTATATATTTCGCTCCTTCTTTTCTACAATCCTTGGTCTGTTCAGTCTCCAAAGGCGCGCTTCCCTTTACCCTAATCTTTGGCACCCTGCAGATCGTCGCTGCTCCGTATCAGACCCTAGCTACTCAGAAATCCTCGACCCGCTCATCCCGTGACAATCTCGATCCCATTCCACATCTCCAACAATACCGTAAATTTAAAATTTTGAAAATAGTTCTGTGGGTTATTGATAAATTTGGCTGCTTAGAGTCAGTTTGTGAATACTGTAATTATTTAGTTAAATTTTGGGTTATTTCCTTGCATATTTTGCCTCTAGGTTTTCTGTTTTTTGCAAGAAGAGTTTTTTGTTGGAAGCCAGATCTAGGCTCTGGGGGGTAAGATCTGGCCTCACAACCAGTTTTCACAGGGTCACTGCTTTGCTGTTGGAGGGTTTCAAATTAAGTCACTTTTAGATATGGAAATTTATTGCAAGGTTTTCATCAGAAGCAAAAGGAGTTAAAAAATTTTAAGTGTTCAGAAGAAGCTGGGCAGACCAGAGATTGACCATTTTGGATTTTTGTAAACTTTAAAATTATTAATATGAAGTGTCTTACTCAAAACAAACAAAAAACAAAATAAAATAATAAGGCGTGGAACCATTTTTCGTTCTAGATATCATGCGAATTTGGGGAGCAATGTTATTCCCCAATGACCAAAAGATTTCATAATAGAGATGGAGTTCCAAACTATGAGAGAAAAGGCACAATTTTCCTACTTTTATACAAAATAAAATGGGCAAAAAGTTGTTAAATATTACTTAATATCCCCCTGGGTATCCATGCTAAATAGGCACAAAAAATAGACATTTCTTCTATTAATGATTTGCATGGTACTAGACGCCCAAGCCGACGTAACCATCGATTGCTCCAAATTCTATTTTTTTTTCATTTTTCTCTAGTAACCATACCCAATCTTGGATTAGATAATGGCATGGTTTAATAATGAAGCCCATATATTTTAAACCATGTCTGATGTTCTTTATGGCAGCAAAGAGGATGTTTTCAATTGTGGACAGTTCATTTTCTAGGATTGCCCAGTTGAAGATAGAGGATTTATGTTTGTTAATTTGCATTCCCTTTGGCTTGGATAAACAAATCAAAGGGGCAATGTAGATGGTTAATATGTAAAAGATCCCCATTTGATAAAATAATGATATTATCAACAAAAAGGAGATGTGAAAGGAAACAATTTTTAGATATTAAGAAACCCTTATAATTGTCGGTGTGAATAGCATTTGTAATCATCATGTTGAGGCCTTCTAGGATAAAGAGCAAAAGGAGGGAGAAGAGCAAACATCTCTGACAAGGGCCTCATTTTGCATTGAAAAATGGGGAAGCAACCTCGTTGATCAATACTATAAATGAGGGGGAATCAACCCTGTTGATCAATATTGAAAAGGAGGGGGAAGAGATACAATTCAAAACCCAGCTGATAAAGGAATAGGAGAAACCCAAGTGAAGTAAGAGAAGGTGAAGTTATAACCATTTGAATCTATTGAATTATTTTGAGAGATCAACTTAAAAATAAGGGTTTTTTGTCTAGAGGTATGGATTGAGTGAAGGGCCTCTTGATCC
>APFE030983208.1:8930-50251 GCA_000404065.3 Pinus taeda
TCTAAATTAGTCCTTATATAATCTGTAGCTGTTTGAGGTTGCTGCACTGTAGGGGCAAAATGGCTCATAGTCATTTTGCCTTCTTGCACATCAAAGGCAGCCATTAGCCTTTGTTGGTTCGCAGGAGCCATATTTAATAAATGATTATAGAGCCAAATCTTTATTGGCTCACTCCTCCTTTTAGCCTCTTTAAATTGCTCCTTTATGGCTACAGCTGTATTCTGCTGTTGTCCTGAGGAGCTGACCTCCCCTAGTGCTGCTTTATCCTGTTCCTGGTGCAAGGAACTGGTGGAAGTCTCCAGGCTTTGCATTTCCTCCTCTGAGAAAGGGTTGAGCCTTTGCCTCTTGTCTGATGCTTCTGTGAGGGGGGTTTCCCTTTCTCTCTTTCTGCTGATATCCTCCCTTTGAGGGGTTTGGAGAGTGGAGGAATCTATCCTAGAATCCTGTCTAGGAGGCGCCATATTGGTCATCTTTTCTTGAGTGGCTGCCTGGCCTTTTGCTTTCTGCTTCTCTTGATCCTGTTGATCAGTTTGTTGCTTTTCTTGCTGGGATTGTTGCTGATGGCCCTGTTGGCCCTCTGCTTCTTCCATTATTTTGTCCTTTCCCTTGTTTTCTCCCTGCCCTGAAGTCTGTGGTGCCTCTTCTTGTGTTGTAGAGGATGAAGCAGGTGCTGTTGTCTGAGGACTTGGTAGAGCAGGCACCTGAGAAGGACATTCCAAGTCAGCCATTTTTAACAAATGCTTTCTAGCCCTCTCAACTAGCTCTTCTTGAGATACAGGCTCTATTAAGGTATTTTTCCTCCACTTTGGTTGGTTGGCATGTCTCAGGATGTGGAACATGCTCTCATGCTCATAGCTAGAGAGTTTGTATTTCTGTCTTCTCAAGGATATAAAGCCATTGGGGTCATAGGGCTTCCAAGGGAAGCTTAGTGTTAGGCCAAGACCTTCCAACATCCTATCTGCTTCTTTCCAACCTTCTCTTTTGTTTAGAATGAAATGGCCAAGCTGGTTTCTAATTTTGAGTTGTGCCTTCTTGCCTCTTCCTGCAAAGTGGATATGATCGGCATTGCCGAATTGTTTGAAATATTCTAAGGCAAAGAGCCTCATAGGCACAAATCTGGGCAGCTTGTATGGGCGCAGCTCACACCCATATATCCTAATCACTGTGTGATGCTGGTAAAAATACCAATCCCCTATGCTGTAGGCAGTGGACAGTTGCAGAATCCTCTGCATTTCATCAGATAGTCTTGGAGGAGGTTCTGTCAAAAGCAGAGATAGAGCTGGATGAATAAATAAATCTATGAACTCACAATATGTATAGGGTGAATATGTAAGGATATGGAAGACTGAGCTCCAGTATCCATTGATCTTGGGTTTCCTGCTGCATTAGTTCTCTTGATTTCAAAAGAGAACTTTTCATGTTGGTGATACAGAATAAGATGATAAATATAAGAGGTGTATCTGAACACCTTTTCTCTAGATAAATGCAGAAATTGCTCATGTATCTTGTCAGAGATATAGGTGGCATAGTCATAGCAGATGGGGGCCTTGCCAGGGGTAAACATTGTCATCATGACCAGCACAGTTTCCTCTATGAACTCCATTGATTTATACCCCAACACTGAGCTTATCATGTATGCCAGGTCCAGGCCTAGTTGATTTAAGTAGCCATAAAAAATGGGAGGATGCAGCACTGTATCAGATTTCTTGATAAACAGTTGATTCAATTTCAGGATCTCTGCCTCTGTGAGTATCTTAGCCCCTTGATTGATTAAGTCCAGCAGAGATAGAGGAACCAGTTTCCTTTGGGCTTTGAATTGGACCATATCCCTGATGGCCTGAGGGGTGGTGTAAAATACAACCTCACCCTGCGGGTTCATTACAGCCCTTTGTACTGGATCATCGCAAACAGCACACAAGTGAATAAGGTCAGGGAACTAGTTGACCTAGGGCATCTTAAAAGCTGGGATGGAGGACTCCCAAATGCCTAGGATATCTGTTCCATCTCTGTGCCTAGCCTTGAGCTCATTTAGCAGATGAATGTGGAATGTACATCTGGATGGGGTGTCTTCTGAGATCTGGTAATCTAAGTCTGCAAACTCTTGCCAGTCCAGCTCTCTCTGAGGAGCATTCAAGGGAGTAACATTAAGGGTTGTTGATCTTGCAGGGGTATTCATGTCTGCTTCAAGTATTTCTCAAAATGATGAGTCTGTTTAATTGACAGGCGGAATTGAGAGGGACAGGAAATAACAGGGTTGCTATACAGTAGAACAGAACAGCACTTAGCTTTGTGAGAAGGCTTTTGTGCAGTTTAACAGGCCTCTTTTGACAATCTGGGGGTAATCTTAGTGAGTTCACGATTGCGCAAATCAGGGCAGGGTTTTTACTAGACTCGGAGTGTAAAATGGCTCCGCCAATATAATTCGACCTCAAATTGTGCAGGGACGACAGGATATCCTCGGTTTTATGGTGAAATTTCAATGTCTTGCCGTGTCCAGGTATGTTTTATGAGTAACTGTGAAAAAATCAGTTTGCAAGGAAATGGACGGACCAGTACCTGTTTAGCCAGTAGCTTGGGACGAACGAGTAATTGGGTTGGCGCCCTGAGCTTCTGCGGGTGGTCGAAAGTTGGCCGGCAGACTACTGGTCGTAGTTTGCATGCAGGCAGCACAGAGGTTCTTTTCACAGAAAAATAACAAAAGTTGCGAAAAAATCGGAAAATATGGCTTTTTACCTTATTGGCGCGCTTTTTTGGGTGACGTCAGCATGACGTCAATATGTGGGACCTGGTTGGATGACGTTAGCAGGATGTCAACGGGTGACGTGGTGGCCCAAGACCGGTCCACGGGGGCGATGAGTTGGCGTCCGGGTGGGCGAATGAGGGTCGAGGTGGGTGGACGCGGCAATAATGTGTGCGACAGCAGGACGGGGACGTGGGAAGGACAGGTGTCGCTATATCGGGCCCCCTCCTGCACGGCAAGGAATGTGTCAGAGGGGGCTCCGATGGAGTTTGGTTGTGACATCTATCCCCGCGTGACGCAAGCGTCTGACAGATATCGGAAGGTATCTGTCGGACGTCGGGGGCCTTCCGAAACTGCCAGGAGCCATTGATCTGCGGGTGCGCAATCTGATGGCTGTCGGGTGACTAACCTGCACGGCGGATAAGTTCAACATTTTTTGACAGTCGGACGTCGGGCCTGCCTGAAATCGATGGGAACCGTTGATCTGTCAGAGACGCGATCGGACGGTTATCGGGTCAACAAGCTGCGCGGAGGCTAATAGTCAACGGGCGGGTTTAAAATACAATTTTTACCGGCAAGCATGCCCGGCGGGACCCTTCAGTTTATAAATGATTTCCAATGGTTTTTTGATGATTTTAATAAAATCACATTTGCCCGACAACATTAGGAAAAGGCAAAAGCAAGGTTTTTCATGCTATTTTTTACAAAAGGCATACGAAGGGCAAAACTTATGATAAGCGGGCTTTGGTAGTTTCATATGAAAAAGACGCATATTGGCTCTCGACCTTTAGGATAAGGCGGGGAAAGTGGGTTTCATGATATTTCCACCCTTTAATGGTTTTTAGGGGGTCAAAAAGGGTTTCTTTGAGGGTTTTTGGGCAAAAATGGAGCAGTTGGGTAGGGAAATGGGTTGAGATGGAGGAAAAGGTTACACATGGGTTCTTGACCTTAACCAGGTGTTAATTCAATTCCCAGGGAGTAGAAATTATGGCTATAGTGCCAAGGAGGGGATATTTATACAGTGTGTGGGGTTTATACACCTTGGTGTTATAATAATAGGGCAAATGGAGTATAGGGAGCTAAATAGTAGAGTTAGATGTTAGTATAGAGGGAACATATGGATGGGGGCTAGTACAACCAAGTTTCTTGAAAATAACTTGGAGTCAAGAGTAGTTCAAAATGAAAAGACTTTTTGCACAAGAAATGTGGCTTTTAAAGGTCATAAGCATGATCATAAAACTTTAAGTTTCTCTCATGAACACAATTTATGAAGGGGTGTTAGTAATGAGTAATATACATATGAAAAAGGAAGTTAATCATGCTCCATTATGCTGCTTATTTGTACATTGCTAGCAACTTTGGTCTTGAAAGAGACATCACTTCTGCAACCCCATCTACCTACCCACTAGATCACCTAACATTTTTTATTCCTTCTTGGAGGGTGCACTTGGACTTGCAAACCCTTTGTATGCCCTTTTCTTTTACATTGGCTATTTTGCTTTCATTTCCTATCTAGTACTACCCTTATTCCTTCCAAGGCCCCAGATTAAGCAGTTGGGAACCTTAGTTTCTCTACCTAGCTACTCATCTGCCAAGATTAAACAGTTTGGACAGATTTCTTTCTCTATTCTACAACATAAATTGAACGCATGGCATGATCCAGATTAGGCTGTTGGACCATCCATCAAAATTGAGTCCCTATCAAGATTGAGACACACCTTGTCTCCTTATGGAAATATGGGATCTTTGCATTATCAAAGCAGAGCATATTTGGACCTTTGATAGCCAATCATGAAATATGAAACCTATTGGTATAGGTATCCAACAGAGAGGGATCCAATCTCTTAAGTTGGGAACCTCTTTTAGAATGAAAAGTGTTGGGATCACAAAGCACAAGAGAGATAGTGGTGCCTAAAGACACTATTGTTGTGTTTTCAGTGGGCACCGAAACAATTTGCCTATGATATTTCTAACCTTTAAATAGCTTCATTGGAGATGAATAACATGAGAAAAAACCATGGATGTTCATATACCTGGAACCATAATACCACCAATATCTTGACCGAGTCAAGTTTACTAGAACAACTCTAACAATCCCCACCTTAAAATCGGCTCTATGAGATTGACTTGGTCCCATTCATTTTTATTGCAATCCATATAAAAGTTTCCATCTACTAGATTACATGGTTAGCTATCCAATGTATCCGCTAGTTATATAGGATACCTTTTCATGTACATGGTTCAACAAACATCTCACCTGAGATCTCACATTCCCCCAATTAGGCTAGGATACCAATACACCTGTCACCCTGGTACCTCTCCAAGTGGTCCATTCCATAACTTGATAACTGCATGCACCATTTGCACTACATGTATGCCTGGACAAGCTCTTAAGGCCTTACAACTATGTGTGCTCCCACGCAACATGTCTGCCTCATCATCAGGTCTTACAACTTCCTAGGGGAATACATCTTCCTATCATAGGTTTTAAAACTTGGACCAAAACTCTTAGGGCATTCACACATCACACACTAACTCCTTTATTGAATCCATCTCCATTTTCATTCTGTTCATCTCCATTTCATTATGTTCATCAATCCTACCTCTCACTATGCTTCTTTTTCCTGCTTGATCCATACTTTAACTTTTCCTTTCAAATGACTTCACCTGGTTCACATGATCTCCATGGATACTCTTGTCTGTGTTCTCCACTATGATCTTCCTTTGTGGCTTCTTCTCAACAATATCCTGAACTTTTAGACTTTGACTGGAGCTTTGCCTCGTCTGCTCTTCTTTCTCATTTATAGGATGCTCTGCTTCCTTTAACTCACATCTCTCTCGTCATGAAATTTCTCTCGTCCTTGGTTTTGACTCACTGCCACTGCTTCTTTTAATGAGCCATTACACTCAATATACCAGATGGCTTCTTTATTCAACTTTGTTTTCGTGTGATAAAATTCGTTGACATAACTCCTAGGTCAGTAAGCTCTCCCTGAAAGCTTTTGAGGAGACAATATAAACATTCTTTAGATCTGAAGCCTATGTTGAATTAGTCTTCTTTCTCCTAGACCTCATTGTCAACTATCTAGTGACATTGGTAATTTTCCCTTCGAAAGATGTCTACTTGTGCATCTCCACCATGACGACTTCCAGTGCCTCCTTCATACAAGCAACACACCTTACCACCAACATTGCCACAAAGCATCGAGAGAGATGGTGGTGTCTAAAGACACTATTGTTCTATTCTTAGTGGCCATCGAGACAATTTTCCTTTGATCTTTCTAGCCCTTAAATAGGCTTCATTGGAGATGAATACCATGGGCAAAAACCATGGATGTTCATATAACTAGAGCCATAATACCACCAATATATTGACCAAGTTAAGTTTACTAGAACAACCATAACAAAAGGAGATTTGATCCATCTCAGTGCTTGGTAGATCCAAAGTTGTGATGGATTAGGTTGTTCTTTCAACCTTTAAAGAGTTTTTGCCCCTTTAAATAAGTTATATTCCACATGAATATAGTCGAGTCTTGGCTACACCATGGGGGGATAAAGGAGAATATCATCTTAGAGAATACAGATAATATTAAAAATATTATTACTTCCAAATTTAAGGATAAGTTGTGGGATGATAAGGAGCTAGAGGAAAATAGGAAGCTAAGGTATTATAAGGAGGTGATAAATCCCAATCTTGATAGCCAGAATTATGTTTCTAGTGCTAAGAAGAAAAATGAACATTTCCAAGATAAGAACTAATTCTCATGAGCTTCAAAGATGAAACAGGGTGTTGGTCAATTTGGTGGGCTCCAGTATTGCAGTGACAATACTGCAACTCCTGGGACTCCCTTCTTTACTTTTATCAACCCGATAGTTCGTAACAAACTTGGAAGCGACGATGATGTATGCACAAGTACTAGCTCTTGCCACAGCCGTCACTTGGTCAGCTGGCACAAGTCCGCTAGGGGCTCAAGCCAACTTCTATGAGATCTAAGAAGAAGCTTTTTAACTGATGGATGCAAGCTAACTCGAAGGAAGCTAATCTATTTGCAAAATGAAACTGAAAAGTTGAAAGCAAACACAAACCCTAGCAAACCCTAATTTCACCAGCTAGCTTTGTTGATGCAAGAAAGAGGATGCAAGCTACTGGGAGAGATGCCATTGACTTCTAAGAAGATGAAATGCATGTATCTAAGCTATGTCTACAGCAAAATATGAAAGAACCATCTTTTTGTATTTTTGAATAAGTTGTTAGAATTATCATGCATGTGATTTAACTGTTTTTAACTGTGCAAAGGTGGATTAGCGAGAGGAAATGCTTGGAAGAGGTCAAGAAGGTTCAGAGAGGGCCTAAGGGGTCCCTAACACCCTTCCAAAGAGTTTTACAAAGTTTGGCTATCAAGAAACCTCATTCCTGAGCTTCTACAGGAAATCTGCAGGGGTTCTACAAGATGTTCTGGAATTTCTACAGGATGTCTGTACTTTTCTGCAGGATGTTCAAGAATGGGATTTTGGAGAATTGACGGAGGGAAAAAGGTGGAGGAATGAGTATGGAGGTGAAATAGGGGTGTAGGGAAGTTCAAGACTTGGAGGATGGAGTTGAGGAGTGGCGCAGATGGTTAGATTTGTTCAAGGAGGGATGAAACGATGTTGCACAAAAAGATGAGAATCAGGGCAAAGTAAGCGAATGAGGCAAATGTAAGGTAAGGGTTCTCAGTGGAAGATGTAGCAGGTGGAGTTGATGGAGTATGGGCAGATAAAGAAGAATAACAGGTGCTCAGCAAGCTGTTTTTCAAACTGAACAACCAAACACTTAGAAAATCAAAGACCTAGTTACGTTAGTCTATTCTAATCTAGATAACAGCAAAGAAATGGAACAGAAGTCTATTTGCAACGAACTCGGGCAAAATAACTATACAGCTAAGCAATCATAAACCTAAACATGCAACCAAAACTAATATCAAGTCCTGCAAATGAGATTTGAACACTAATAATTGCATGGCGAAGCAAAGATAGTGTTTTTGGTGGCAGCAAAGTCACATTGGTCCCAGCTCAAGATTCCACTGAGGGGGAGGTGAGATCCAAGGTGCTTGGTAGCCTTTTCTGAAGATCTTCCCTGTGATTAACCTATCAAGTAAATCTGAACATGCAAAAGTCTATCTAATCATTAACCATGACCTATGTAACGAGCAAGATGTTATTCTAATTAACAGAAATTATTTTGCAAAGACATAAAAAACAAATAACAGTACATAAAGGAGGCCTTGGCTCTTAGGTTGGGCCCAACCCCAAGAGCTACAGGCTCCTATAAAGAACTCAGAGCTGATGCCAAATAGAACTGCTTTTCATTATCCAAAAATAATCATCACAAGAAAGTTATACAGCAGTAGCTACAAGAAAACGAGCTAAGAAAATGACAACACTATAGTGCAAAAATACAACAGTTCCCAAAGTAAACTACGAAGGCTGAGGCCTTCCTATTTATACACTACGAGGGGCCTAGCAGCCCTCCTAAATTCAAGGGACTTGGCTGTTCCAACTGCTAGTAAACAGTCACTCTTCCCAAAGCTGCTTGGCTACCTTTAGGATTCGTTTTGGTGGCCTGTTGAGCTCGGAGTTGAGGGTGGAGATTTCGAGGAAGGGCCATTTAATGCCAGAGACAACCCCCCTACAAATCCTCACCTCAAGCTTGGCTGTCACCTGGCCCATAATTGCTTGGTTATGCTCCAAAATTTGTCCAAAAAACCTGAAATAACCACATATTAGCCTCCCTGGTAGACTGACCACCCTTATTCATTCAAATAAAATAAACATACTAAAAAACATGCATAATCTATGAAAAATGGAGGATTGAACAAGGACAATTAGGCAAAATGAGCCCAATAAGTTACCCAATTTAGGGCTCATCACAATTCACCAAACATCTTGGGACAAAAGAGTCTAACGTCTTTGCCATACTAACAGGGTTGAAGATGAAAAACACTTTCTCTTGGATTGCCTCACTCTTACTCACATCCATTCTAATTTTCAAAATCTTTGTCACACTACCAACCTTCTTGACTTGTTAAATCAAAGCTACGACGATCTAGGAATGCTTCTCTACCTTTTTTTTTACCATAAAAATAAAATATTAAAGAATCTCAACTAATCTCTTACTTTCTTAAGGTCCTGTAGACCACATCAGTGGACGTTAATCATCACCATCATGGTTCATTACCATGGTTAGTACCATGGGCCAATAAGTTATTGTTATTTTTATTATTTTTGTTTACATAACAGGATGAGAGATTACAACATCTCTTTCATGTTAGGATAAAGAGTGCCTTTGGCTACAAAAATTGTTCATAATTTCATTAAGAAAAACAAAATTACGATATGACATAGTGGCTTTAATATTTTTATGACATTTTATTTATTTTTTATTAATTAAGTCAACATTTCAATATTGACACTTATTTATGAACACTACAACATCTTTCTCATACTAAACTTTATATTACTTTTATTTTTTATTATTTTTTTAATTAAACCGCATGTAAATATTTGCAAACTTTTACATCACTACCACGTCTATTTCAACCTGGAAATAAAATTAATGGAAGAAATAACATTTTTATGATTAAAAACTTACACATTATAGCATTGAATGAAATTTTATTTTCTTATTAAAAGCTTACCAATTAAAGAAATAATGCCATAAATGTAAAAAGTAAGTCATTATTTAATGATGAACATTGCAGCTGGAAAAGTTATTAAAACTTTCCATAAATATATATTAAAAACTAGAACCACGTGTAAGTTTTTAGTAAGTTTGACACTAATAATTGGCAAGGGCTAACCAGCCTGCCATAAGGCATTAAATGCCTTGGTACATGCATGATGTATAACAATATAACACACTGCCTTGGCGGCTACATAAATTGAAATAAAAGTAGTGTGTTATATTGTTATACAGCATGCATGTACCAAGGCATTTAATGCCCTATGGCAGGCTGGTTAGCCCTTGCCCTAATAATTTAAGTTGTAGTAACTTAGTTGAACTATGATGTTTATGACTATTGTTTCGTCCCTTAAAAGACGAGCAAATTGCTTATGGTGTTTGGCCTCTTTAAATTACTAATAATGGTTTTTTCGCATAGTTTTGGTTAAAGAAAAAATAATATATATTTTTAATGTAAATTTTGTTGCAATATAGCAAGAATGTATAGAAATAAATAGAAAAATTTTAGGCTAATTATGAGTAGAGGTGTTTATAAAGAATGGGTATCAATTTTTACGGTGAGATTGCTTTGTAGTGACTCATTTGTTTATGATTCCGTATGGGTGAAAAGCTGTGTTCTATTGATAAAGTTTCTTAGTTTTTTTATTTTTTATTTTTTTTTTAAATTATTAAAATAAAGATTAATGTTGTGTAGCAATTAATTAATACATTGAATTTGTTCAACAATTTACTTCTATCTATTTTACTACCAACATCATTTATAGAGAAACACAAGCCATGTAGAAAATGATTTTAATTTCACTTCGATGAATGAGTTATTTCTACAAGGAGAGGATCATTTATACATCAATTTGTACCATGCATCTCGTATAGTAAAACACAAGCACAACTTGCAGACATGAAATGCTCTCTAACAACTTTAAAACCAAATAAATGCGGAATCTAACCAACTAAGCAGAAAAACTGTAAAAATATTGTATTTTCATTTTCTTGAAAAACATAAGAAAAACTATTTTCCTAAAAAGAAAAAATGCTCAGGAAATAGGAAACAAAAAAAACATGCACAACTGCAAATCCTTGATTAGACTATAGGCAGCTTCCCCAACCCAAGAGTTCATAGAACTAGCTGTTTATCAAGATTTGGCTCGCTAACGCGCTTCAGAAGAGGACACAGAAAGTTAGTGACTGCACTAATGCTCTCTCTGCAAGCCAACAGAGCATTATAAATCTCTAGTTGCACTGATGGGGTGCATTAGGGGGGTAAAAGCTCAAAAAGGAGTCTTTTGGGATTAGAACAAATGCTGAGCACAATGAGGAGGGTGTTGAATAGTCCTGAATGATAAAAAATGGAACAGAGAAGTACATAAGGGCCTGGAAGAAAGAGAGATCCGAGAACTTGGTAGGAGAAAACCGGGAACTAAGTATAGTCCCTAATGGAGTCGCCAATTCTGCTATATGGATTAATGCATGGGTGATTGTGGTTGGAATGCCCTCAAAGATCTTTCTGGGATCCTTGGCAGACAGATCAGATTAGCCGCAGCTGGCACAAAGAGACATGTACATATCCATATCAATGAAATTATAATCAAAGTAGGAGGGAAGATTTTTACCTCAGATATTGATGCACTGTTGTTGGAGAACCCAATGTAGTGGAGTGGAAGACCTCTCAGTTAGCTCCTAGATCAATACCTGCACATAGAAAAGACGAGCAGTAAGACTACAACATATAACCTTGATAGTCAAAACAATAATACATAAGGATATCTAACAACATGTATCTAAGCTACTCATAACCTATGGTATTGCATAAACATGTAAATGGATCATAACATTAACACCGTGGAGTAGACAACACAATTGCATGTCTATATTAATAATGGGAAAGATTCATTACAACCATCAGTTGAATCAATATTCCCTTACTCCTTCGGCTCCTCTCACTCTCTCCCTTCTTAACCTCTTGGTGAATCGATATGTCTCATACAAAGTTTCGATAGTAAGCAGGCAATCCTTCCAATTCTTTTGACTTCTTTCACAATGTCCCAAGCCTCAAATATATAGAATGAGAGGATAAACCTTGTCAACTCTTTCATGAGTTCCCTTTGGAAAAAGATAGGATGTTTCCATGCTTTATTGCTCTTTCCCTTTTCATTAGACTTCGTTAGGAATAGAAATATCCTCAAACAACTCGAAGATGGATGTTTCTTGCTTTTTGGGCTAACATATGAGTAAATAGTGGGATATTATTCAGTCAACCATCACCTTTGACCTCCAGAAACTCACCAAAGCTAACTAACGCTTCCCCTAAGGTGACACAAAGAGTTACCCTAGGGACTAATTCCCTTAGTTCATGCCTAAGGAGCATTATGACTCTTCTTTCTAGTTCCTGGGGAGCATTACCCTAGAAAGTAGGACTGCGAACTTGGTCAATCTTTCAGTCAAACTATATTTCTCCTGAGATGATGAGGAGGTCATTTTCCTGTATAACATCTACACACATGTGACTCTCTGTCAAAGGTCTCAAACCTCACTGGTTGTTCAATATACACGTCCTCCTCAATAACTCTATTGAGGAATGTTGTCTTCACATACATCTAGTGGATCTTCCACCCCACACGTGCTAACAATGCTAGAATTGACCTGATGGATGAATACCTTGCTACTAGTGCAAAGGTTTCCTCATAGTAAATTCCTTCCACCTGAGAGAACCCCTTGGCCATAGCTCTAGCCTTGTGTCTCTCTATGCTCCTGGATGCTACATGCTTTACCTTGTAACACAATCTCGACCCAACCAATGACTTGTTTGTTGGTCTTGGGACCACTTCTCAAACACCCTTTATGACAATGGAATGATATTCATATACCATAATATCAACCCATATTGGTTTCTCTACAAATTCCTCGAATGAGGATGCTCTTTCTCTACAAGCTCAGTCATCAGAGCCATGTAACTAGTGTACCGATCCTATGACCTCCTCTTCCTGCATTGTGATGTGGATGCTCCCACATTCTCTATAGCATCCTATAATAAATCGTTAGCTTCCCTATTTCAGTTCCTTCCTTATCTGGATGTCTTTTCTTTAGTGAATGTCTCCACTCTCTGCTCTTTTGCTTGTGGCTACTCCACAACTTCCTAAGGTTCTTCCTTTGGAGCCAAAAACTCCTTATCGGGTTGCAACTAAAGCTCCCTCTCAAGAGAACAACTCATTGCCTTCTCCTCATCAAATTTCACATCCCTCCTGATCAATGTCATCTAGAGAGATGGAAAGTACACACAATATTTGTGAAGTGTATATGTGTACCCCACAAATATGCCCAACTTTGTTGTCGACTCTAGCTTTTTCCTTACTTCCTTGGAAACATGAAAATAAACTGATAATCCAAAGATCCTGAAGTGTGAAACATATGGTTTCTTCCCTTTAAAAGCTTCCTCTAGTGTATTCATGCCAAGAATACTTTGAGGACTACTATTCTACAAATAGACCATTGTGTTTCATGCTTCAACCCACAAGTGTAGAGGTAGGCTTTGGTCATGCAACATCGCCTGTGCTGCTCCCACAATACTTTTTTTCTTCCTCTCATCCATCCCATTTTGTTGTAGGTTATGGGTTGTTGTCAACTCCCGTCGAATGCCTTTGCACATAAATTTTTAAATTCATTCGACATGTACTCACCAATGTTATCACTCTTGAGAGCCTCACTTTCCTGCCAGTCTCTTTCTCAACAAGCACTTTAAACTCAATTTTTTTTTAGAATGTATGGTCTTTCATCTTCATGAAGTAGATCCAACACTTTTGTGAGAAATCATCTACAAATATAACATAATACCCATGATTGATAGTGGAGGTTGTTGAGAAAGGTCCATAAACATTAGAGTGGATCTTTCAAGGAATGCATGTGCCCTATTATCTCGATCAGTGAAGGTGGATTTTCTGTAATTCCTCATCATACACCCTTTGCATGTATCATGTTTCTCTAGTGCTCCTTTGGGGAGGCCTATAGAAATATGCTTCATGATCTTCAAAGAACCATGGTGCAAATGACCAAGTCTTATATGCAATAATTTTCTGACATATCGATTCAGCACCTTCTCTAGTTCTATGCTCAATGTTGTACAATCTTCCACATCTAATTTGGAGAGGTTCTTCACTGAAACCCCAATCTACTTTACTTGTCCCATGGAAATATGTTTGAGGAAATCCTTCCCTTTGCTAAATATCACATCGTAGCCACGGTCCTCCAACACAACTATAGAAACTAGATTCTTCTGCAGGCCCGGTACAAACATCACATCCTTGAGCCTAAGAGGGGAGCCAAACTCCCTCTAAAAAGTAACTGTACCAATATCGGTTGCACTATACCTTCCATCATCTCCCATCTCGCTAATAATCTGGAGATCCTTCTCCTCCAAGTGACTAAAAAAATCTTTGTTTCTCATCATGTGGAATGAGGCATTGCTGTCGAGATACCACACCACACTACCCATCACTGTGTTTTCCATGCATGCAATGAGGGTAAAATCAATTTCGAACTGTGAAGCCAAGGCTTCACCCACTGCACCTCTTGTGGTCTTCTTTCTTGCCTTCTTGTGTAGACACTTTTTTGCATAGTGCCCGAATTCATGACAGGGAAAGCACTTGATTCTTGACAAGTATTTCTTCTTGCCCCCTCATCTCGAATCAGCTTTGGATTGGGACTTCTTACATTTCATTTTCTTTTCCTTTCCAACCAAGGCACAATTCACCTCATCTTCACCCTTGGATGAGGTCCCATCTCTAGTGCTCTGATTTATCTCCTCCTGTACCAAATTGGACCATAAGCGTTCCCAATTTGGTAGCTTCTCCCTCTCATTCACTGAATCTTGGTAGCTATGCCAGCGCTTGGGAAGGCCTAAAAGGGCTAGGCTCACCAAATCATCCTCTGCTATAGTAACACCAACTTGACCAAGTTCATCACAACACTATGTGAACCTGCTCAGGTATTGTGGAATGGTCTCGTTCCTCCGCATCTTGATATTTCAAAGCTTGTCCTTGAGTTTCATGTGGGAACTACAATTATGGAACAAATCTATTAGTGCTTGCCACATTAAATACAAAGTCTCTTTCCCATGGATATTGGAGACAATATGGTCTTGGACTCCCTCCAATATGATCCTCCTTGCCTTGGAAACACACTTCTTCCAATCTTCTATATTATGAGCATCAACTATTTGTTGGTTTTGGAATATCACTATCAATGCATTCCTTCAACCCAGTATCCTTCAGTATGGCCTCCATCTAATCCTTCCATGCAACATAATTCGATCTTCCCTAAAGGGCATACTCGAGCCTTATTCCATTGAAATCCATCTTCTTAGTCTTGAATAAAACCTGCAACTTGATCTGCAACCTCGAACCTCCAACAATGAAAACTTTAAAATATATTCTCTACATTGATTTCAACTCTGATACCATGTAGAAATTAATGTGTATATTCAAAACTTCTCATGAAATTTACTAAATCTTGAAGCTACTCTAGTCATCTGCAAAATTTAATTCACTATCTAAAACAAGAATAATTGACATGCAAAAGGAAACATCACACATTCACAGATATTTATCTAGGGGAAATCAACTATTCAAAACTGCTTACTATATTTATTGCATTAACCAGATAATAGAGAAGAAATTCAATGGTTACTCAAGCATGAGCACACCCTACACTAGTATAGACTATATCTCTGTTGGACTGATTGAACATGGCTCAACAATTAGCGAATTTCAAGCCATCCCAAGCTCATATTTCCTTGCATTATTCCCTTGGGAAATTGCACCTATTATTTAGGAATTTCACACCAAGGAATTGTGAAATTACCATAGGCCAATCCTCTAACTGTGTGCACCACCTGTACAACTTGGATTAGTTTACAGATGATAATACACTTCCCTTGAAATCCAATCTCAATTGGGTAACTCGAATTATCTACATGCAACAATTATTTTGGGTTGATTGATCAGTTATCTGGATGATCACTTAGTGTGGAAAAAGTTACACACCCTCAACTTGACCTCCACTAGTTCTTCGGATAGTTAGAGCTAGTTAAAATGACAATAACTTAAATTAACTAAAATAGATTACTACAAATTACCAATCAATCATGTAGAACTAAACTCAAGTATCTCCAACTCGAATTTATTGAGTTAACTTAGTGACAAGAACCATGTCACCTCAGTTAAATACTTCCAAGTATTTTGCTGAAATTGAAATTCAAATTTTAATCTAGTTTGACCAAGGCAAAGTCAAAAATAGATTTTCTTGCTGTTGTTTCAACACTCCCTCTCAGCGAGAAAGGGATTACCAGATACCCCAATCCTGCTTCTGTGGAACTCAAATTTTCCTCTTGACAAGGCCTTTGCCAAAATATCTACATCTTATTCATATGTCGGAATGTACTATAACAATGTAATCCACCTTTGTACAAAATCTCGTAAATGATTATATTGGATGTCGATGTTCTTGGATTGATCATGAAATAGTGCATTCTCATAGCGTTTCATACAACTTAGATTGTCACAGTAAATCACTGTAGGATCCATCTTCTGACCAATTAACCCAACAAAAATCTTTCTCATCTAGATAGCCTCACACGTTACTTAACTTGCAACCATGTACTCTACTTCTACTAAGCTGAATGCCACAAAACTCTGCTTCCTACTATACCGAGAAACTATTGTTGACCCTCCTGAAGTGCTTTCCCTGTGTGATGGAATCCCTAACCAATCTGCATCTGTGAAGCCTTGCAACTTCACTCGCTCTGTCCGTTTGTACCAAAGACCAAATTGAGTAGTGCCTCTGAGGTATATCAACACATGCTTTGTTTCCTTCTAATACAGTTTGGTTGGATTAGCCATTTCCTAAATAATATGGTTAACTTCATAACACGTGTCCGATCATGTGTTCACCAAATACATGAGTGAACCCCCAAGCTGCCTGTAAATGGTAGCCTCCACTATGTCACCTGAGGTAGCATCCTCCTTCCTCAAGTTTCCTGCTAGAAGATTCTCCATGGGTTTGCACTTGTTCATGTGGAACCTATGAATTATCTCGTTGCCATACTTTCCCTGAGAGACAAAAAATTCCCCATCACCTTGCCATACCACCAACCCAAGGAAGTAGTTTGTGAGGCCCATGTAATTCATCTCTAATGCTCTTACAAGGTCCTCCTTGCAATATTTTATCATCTTCTCATCACCAGTAAGGATCAAGTCATCGACATATAAAAAAATCAATAATTTACCTTCTACCACAATGTGATAAAGTTTTGCATCTGCTTCACTTTTAGTGAAGCCCAAATTGTTGAGATAACTATTAATCTTGGTATACCAAGAACATGGTGCTTGCTTGAGTCCATACAATGCTCTCATGATTATGCACACATGCAACTCTCTATCAAAGTTCTCAAACCCATCTAGCTGCTCAATATACACTTCCTCCTCAATAAATCCATTGAGGAATGTTGTCTTCACATCCATCTAGTGGATCTTCCACCCCATCTACGTTGACAATGCTAGAATTGACTTGATGGATGAGTACCTTACTACTGGAGCAGAGGTCTCCTCATTGTCAATTCCCTCCACCTGAGAGAACCCCTTGGCCACGAATCTGTCCTTGTGTTTCTCTATGCTCCTGGATGCTGCATGTTATAACTTGTAAATCCATCTCGTCCCAAACACTGATTTGTCTTTTGGTCTTGGGATCAATTCCCAAACATTGTTTCTGACAGTGGAATCATATTCCTCTACCGTAGCATCAATCCATATTGATTTCTCTACAAATTCCTTGAATGAGGATGTGTTTGTCTCTACAAGCTCGCTCATCAGAGCCATGTAGCCAATGTACCAATTCGGTGACCTCCTTTGCCTGTGTTGTGATGTGGGTGCTCCCACATTATCTCTAACACCCTACAATACTATGCCAACTTCCCTGTTTCACTTCCTTCCTTCTTTGGATGTCTTTGCTTGAGTGGATGTCTCCACTCTCTCTCTTCTGATTGTGGATGCTCCACAATTTCCTGAAGTTCTTTCTCTGGAGCCAAAATCTCTTGATCATGTTGCAACTGAAGCTCTCTCTCAAGAGAACACCTCATTGCCTTCTCCTCATCAAATTTCACATCCCTCCTGACCATTTTCATCCCGAGAGACGGCAAATACACACGATAGTTGTGAAGTGTATCTACGTACCCCAAAAATATGCCCAACTCTGTTGTCGGCCCATATTTTTCCTTGCTTCCTTGGAAACATGACAATAAACTAATGATCCAAAGATCCTGAAGTGTGACACATATGGTTTCTTCCCTTAAAAAGCTTCCTCTAGTGTACTCATGCCAAGAATCCTTTGAGGACTCCTATTCTGCAAATAGACCATTGTGTTGCATGCTTCAACCCACAAGTGTAGAGGTAGGATTTGGTCATGCAACATCACTTGTGTTGTTCACACAATAATTTTGTTCTTCCTCTCATACACCCCATTTTGTTGTCGTTTATGGGGTGTTGTCAACTCCCGTCGAATGCCTTCCTTTGCACATAAATTTTTAAACTCATTCGACACGTACTCACCACCGTTATCTCTCTTGAGAGCCCTCACTTTCCTTCTAATATTTTTCTCAACAAATACTTTAACCTCAAAAAAATGGAGAACGCATGGTCTTTCTTCTGCGTGAAGTAGATCTAGCACTTCTGTGAGAAATCATCTACAAATATAACATAATACTTGTACTTGGCAGTGGATGCTGTTGAGACACGTCCACAAACATCAAATGGATCCTTTCAAGGCCTACATGTGTCCTCTGTCCCGATCATTGAAAGTGGATTTTTTGTACTTCCCCAACATACACCCTTTACATGTATCCCACTTCTCTAGTGCTCCTTTGGGGAGACCTGTTGAAATAAGTTGCATGATCTTCAAAGCGCCATGATGCAAATGGCCAAGTATTCTATGCAACAATTAATTGACATCTCGACTTTGCACCTTCTCTACATTCTTTCTCAATGATGAACAGTCTTCAACATCTAATTTGTAGAGGTTCTTCACTCAAACCCCGATCTACTTCACTTGTCCTATGGAAATATGCCTCATGAAATATCATCGTAGCCATGGTCCTCCAACACAACTACATAAACTAGATTCTTTTTCAGACCCGATACAAACATCACATCCTTGAGATTGAGAATGGAGCTAGACTCCCTCTAAAAAGTAACTGTACCAATATCAGTCGCACTATACCTTCCATCATCTCCCATATCGATGTGAATCTGGAGATCTTTCTCCTCCAAGTCACTAAAAAATTATTTGTTTCCCATCATGTGGAATGAGGAATCACTGTCGAGATACCACACACTACCCATCCATATGCTTGGCATACATGCAATGAGGGTAAAATAAAGTTCAAAATGTGAAGCCAAGGCTTCACCTGCTCCTCCTCCTGTGGTCTTCCTACTTGATTTCTTGCATGGACACTTCGTTGCATAGTGCCCGAATTCATGAAAATGAAACCACTTGATTATGGACAAGTATATCTTCTTGGCCCCTTCACTCGAATATTCTTTGGATTGGGACTTCTTCCCTTTCCTTTTCTTTTCCTTTTTAGCCAAGGCACGGTTCTCCTCATCCTCACCCTTGGATGAGGTCCCATCTCTGGTGCTCTACCTTATCTCCTCCTGTACCAAATTAGACTGTAAGCGTTCCCAATTTGGTAGCTTCTCCCTCCTATTCACAGAATATTGGTAGTTGTACTAACTCTTGGGAAGGCCTAGAAGGGCTATCCTCACCAAATCATGCTCTACTACAGTAACACCAACTTGACCAAGTTAATCACGACACTGTGTGAACTTACTCAGGTACTGTGGAATGGTCTCGTTCCTCTGCATATTGATATTTCAAATCTTGTCCTTGAGTGCCAATTTCCTATGGTCACTATTGTTGTGGAACAAATATATCAGTGCTTTCCACATTGAATAAAAAGTCTCTTTCCCATGGATATTGGAGACAATATGGTCTCATACTCCTTCCAATATGATCATCCTCACCTTGGAGACACACTTCTTCCAATCTGCTAGATTATGAGCATTAGCTACTGCTGGTTTTGGAATATAATTATCAATAAATTCCTTCAACCCATTATCCTCCAATACTGCCTCCATTTGATCCTTCCATGCAACATAATTCAAGCATCCCTCAAGGGCATACTCGAGCCTTAGTCCATGGAAAGCCATCTTCTCAGTCTTGAAGAAAACCTGTAACCTAATCTATAACCTCGAACCTCCTACAATGGCAACTTTAAAATATCGACTCTACAATGATTTCAGCTTTGATACCATGTAGAAATTGATGTGTGTATTCAAAATTGCTTATGAAATTTACTAAATCACAAGACTTGAAGCTACTCTACTCATCTGCGGAAGTTAATTCACCATCTAAAACAAGACTAATTGACATGTAAAAGGAAACATCACAGATGCACAAAGATTTATCTAGGGGAAATCAACTGCTCAAAACCCCTTACTATCTTTATTGCATTAATAAGAGAATATTGAAGAAATACAATGCTTTCTCAAGCCTGAGCACACCCTACACTATTATAGACTATCTCTCTACCTAACTGATTGAACATGGCTCAACACAGCTAATTTCAAGACTTCCCAAGCTCCTATTTCCTTACGTTGTTCCATTGTGAAATTTCTCCAATTATTTAAGAATTGCACACTAAGGAATTGCACAATTACAGTGGGCCAATCCTCTAACTACATGCACCACCTATACAACTTGGATTAGTTTACAACTGATAATACACTAACCTTGAACTCCAATCTCAACTGTGTACCTTGAATTATATGCATGTAACAATTATTTTTTGATGATTGATCATTTAATTGGATCACTCAGTGTGGAAAAGGTTACACACCCTCAACTTGACTGTCACTAGTTCTTCTGACAGTTAGAACTAGTTAAACTAACAATAATTCAAATTAACTGAAATAGATTGCTACAAATTAGAAACCAATCATGTAGAACTGAACTCAAGTGTCTCCAACTTGAATTTACTGAGTGACAAGAGCCATGCCACCTCAGTTAACTACCTCCAAGTAATCTGCTGAAATTGAAATTGAAATTTTAATATAGTTTGACCAATGCAAAGTCAAAACTAGATTTTCTTGCTACATTTTTAACACTCTTTCTTCACCTTAACTCTGATACCATGTTTGATAATGTAGTAAGGCATCTATTAATTCAAATTCTCCTTAACCTTCATAATTGCTTGCAAACTTTAGTTATCTTCTTATGTTTCTTTATTAGATATTTTCATCAAACAATTATCAAGAGAAAAAACAATAAAGGCAATGGACACAAGAATTGGCCTCCAAGCTAGGGAAAAACCCCTAAAAGTGGAAAACCATAAAGAATCTCTTCCCTTCTTATAGAATCTGCTTCAAATTAGAAAACTAAGACCCAAAATCCTAGACCAAGCTCCCCTCCAAGAACCAAGTCATCCCTCCAAGAATCTCCTTTAAACACGTGAAAGTTTGACCAAGTCAACAAAGGTCAAACCTCTTCAAATTTGTTTAACTTCATAATGTCAGCCTTCTACTTCAGATCTGTAACTTTGGTCCCTTGGAGCATCATAAAACCATTCTTCTGGAATGTGTCAACCTTTCAAGAAGTCTTCCCTTAAGGAATTCAATGTCTCCAAAGTCAACGAGAGCCAAACTAGGTCAAAACAAAGTTTTGACCCTCCTGCAACTTGAAAATGCAATTCTTGGCCTCCTACAACCTGAACCTGCAATTTTCGACCTCCATAAACCCTAACACTCTCATGTGTGGACATGAACTTGTACTGAGAATGGGAAAAAATCATGGGTTTCATCGTTTCTTATGGTTCTTTCTCCAACGGTAAGGTCTCTCTATACGCCGGAGCCCTTTTATTCATTTCCGAAATATGAGATGAGTATGTTATCGGTTCACCAATTAGTAGGTATGAGAGGATTAATGTCAGATCCTCAAGGACAAATCATCGATCTACCCATTCAACGGAATTTACGCGAAGGGCCTCTCTTTAACGGAATATACCAATCACTGGCTAGGCTGGCTAGTTCATATCGCAGGAATAATCTCGACAATGACGGGTTCCTCCTCGCTACCTTATCAGCCGCAGGCAGGAAGGAATAAGGAAATATATAAGAATGAGATCTCTTTCCTTCACTTGGTCTCTTCCTTCTCTTCTAGCCTTCTTCACTCTTTTTCGTCTTTTTATTGCCCTAAATCGAACTTGTCTTTCTTGTAGATCAAATGTGTGCTAAGGAGGTCGAAGCTACTCTTATATATACTAATATGTGGAGGTTGAATAAGCTCTTCTAGGCTGACTTATCACTAGCAGGGCCGACTTGTGCTAGGAGGCTCATAAGGAATTTTTGACTTAAATAATATCTTTTACATGTTACATCTTGCCCAATAGGGTCTTATGCAATTTAAAGGACTCTTTTGACTCAAGAAAAATATTCTTTTGAAATGACAAACCCTAGGAGCATGAAATGTATGTTGACCTAGATGACCAATAAAATGAAGCATGCAACCCATGCTTAAATTATTATTATTATTATTATTATTTGTAAAGTAAGATATACATATTGAGATAAGAGAATGACAATTATGAAGACCAAAACTAGTTACATTTTTCCAACAATAATTACAATGACACAATAATGTTAATTCATTATACAACAAAACCTTTTCAACATAAACCCTTTTTTTAAATGTAACTGAGTGTGGCTGATAAGTAATCAATTATTGTTGGCCTTTCATACAAGTTTGGTTAAATATTTTATGCATGGTATGGATTTAATTAAAATCTAGAATAATATTGCCAAAAAAGAACTCTATTGCACGAATATATCTATATATATAATATTTTATTCAAAATTTAAAAACCATATTAAAATTTGAAAAACCAATATATGTTAACTAGTGTTTTCTAAAAGATATATTACACTAACTGGGAAAAAAAATTCTTCTAATAGTGCCCATGGGTTGAAAGTTAGATACATAAAATCCCAGGATCTTGCTTTATTAGTCCCGGCCACAGGCACGGCTGGGACTATAGGAATTGAAATGTCCGCATTAACATTAATCTAACCTGGTTAATGCCTAGAATAAACTGGTTACTGAAATTCTTAGGCTTGCATTTTGTTTTCACCATATTATTTAGCCTCTTCCGAGGTGGGGAGGCTATAATCCTAAGTTATATTCATCTTTTTGAGTTATGCCATTCATATTTTTGAGAATCTGAACTAATGTTAACATTAGTTTAATGTTATTAAATGCGAGGAAATGTTATTATGGAAACATGTTTTCTGTTCTATGTTATTAAGCGGTGGGAAGCTGAGGTCTATGTTATTAAGCGGTGGGAAGCTAAGGTCATTTAAGGCGGTTGGAGCGGCCACGTGGTAAATGCAGCAATTGGAGTGGTCACGCGGTGAATGGATGTTGCTGATTTGTCTACTAAGGAGCGTGCTTACAAAAATAGGAATGGGCGAGGGAGATATTCTTTGCTTCTTGTTGATTCAGAATGGATAAGGGTGATGCCTCTGCAAATGGCTTAATTCTTGATGTTGGTTTGTGGTTTGGTTTATGTTTCACCTAGAAACTCAAGGTGACTTCATTGATAATGCTATATTAATATTAATTTGATGATTGATCAGGAGAGTTCTGAACAAGGATGGAAAATTTGAGTTTTTGTTATGATTTAGAAATTAAAATGCTATGGAATTTGTCATTTGCAGGAATATTTATTTCATCATAGAACATAAATGGTTATACTTTAGAAATTTTTCCATTTGCAGGATTATTCGCAAGATTGTTTATTTTATCATTACAAAATAAATCATTTTCTAAATTAAAGACGTTGCTCACTTGTCACATTCTCTGTTATGGACATATGTTTCTGTAGGCCCAACTTACGTGATCCCTGCTATTCCCAGAAATGCATCAGACAACGCCTACTGCTATCTTCTCTTGCGTAAAGTGTTATTATTGAAAAAGCCTGGGTCTTTAAGGAATGGATATTGGGCGGCCTCAACACCCGAACTTCACCCGCCCGATATGGGTTGTTTTCCTTTGGGCCCCGATGCGACGTGGCGCTCGATGAGTGGGATCAAGCGACCTTCCCCCAAAACCACCCAACCCACAAAAGTGGTGCGAACAAACCCGCTTACCACCTCCTGCTAAACAAAAAAGAATCACGTCATCTCGCTAAAAGCGAAAAGTAATACTATTCCCATACGCCCGCCAAATCATTGATTTTGTTAATAAAACAAAAAAACCTCATTATTTTTGTTTTATCGTGGAAACAAACGTCCTAGACATCCACGCACTCGACCGACGACGTTCAACTGCCAACCTACGTCTAACCGCCCACCTGTAGAAGCCACTGAACTCTCAATCCACCCTCCAGTTCACATAGACCTTCTGCAACCGTGCACAGTTGCCCGTGCCCATCAACCCATTCAGAGCCAAAATTCCGAGAAATTCTAGGTATTTATCCAAATTCACCAGAAACCCTGTCTCATTCCTGAACCTATTACTTTATTGCTTAGAAATTATTAAGAAATTAAGTAAAAGAACTGCACTGCAACCCCAAACTCCTCTGTATTTATACCAAATTGCCCAAATTGACTGAAAAATCCTTTTCCCCATTCTTAAATCCATAAGAACTAAGAATAGCCGCTCTAGTCGCTATGGATGTTTGACCAGTTTCAACTCCCCATCTAGATTTAGGCCATCTCCCTTTGGTGGACAAAGACTTCCAAATCAAGGACACCTTTGTCCATGA
This sequence comes from Pinus taeda, assembly GCA_000404065.3. Taxonomy (NCBI): domain Eukaryota; kingdom Viridiplantae; phylum Streptophyta; class Pinopsida; order Pinales; family Pinaceae; genus Pinus; species Pinus taeda. Next base: position 33,252 of record APFE030983208.1, read on the forward strand.
ATGCCCACTCAAATTATGCTACCAGTAAAGAGACCAATACCTAAACCAAGCTGATAAAATAGGTCTTTGGGAGTCTAATTTTCCCAAGTATCAATTCCCTGAGGTGCACATTTTCCCTAAGATTGTCCATTATTTCCATGCAAACTACATTTCTAGTCAAAGAGCAGTGATGTCCCCTGACCAAACCATACTTTTCACCATCACTACCGAGTCAATCAACGAAATGATGCAGCTGCAACCAAAACAAAATTTGACCACTATTTCCATTGGAGACCTACTAGACAAATTCCCCAAGATTACCCCTGCCATACTCGCTGAAATATTCCAGACCTTTATTGTGGAAGAGAAACATATTCCAAATGATCCTCCCCCATACATGTGGACCATATTTTCTAAACTTGGCCAGGACATTGTGTTAATGATATCTAGTGTCTTAGGCTATACTACTAGTGAGTATATTGATGAAATCATTCTAGCCTTCATGTCTATCTTCACTCCAGGACAACCCCCTTCCATCATGTATGATTATGCCAAATTCATAGCAGATAAAATGCATGATCAATTGTTAAGAATGAACAATGAAAGAGTATTCAAGTATTCCTCAATTTTGTACCACCTTTTCTTATATTATCAAGCTGATAAATTCGCATTTGCTCTTCAAAAACTTGATACCAGAGGCCACCCTAGGTCAGTAGTCTTTTGGAATCCTCTGATCCACAAATTTGAATCGCCATATCCATACACAGACTTCACAGATCTTTTTGTACATCCTGTAGTGACCATGTTGCTAGGAAGTCCTCCTCCAAGGATCAGTTCAGATATCAGGAGGATCCTACAACTTTCAAAACAACACAAAGTGGGAGATTGGTACTTGTACCAAAATCACACTGAAATTAGGATCTATGGCTGCGAGTTAGCATCATACAAGTTACCTAGATAGCTCCCAATGAGGTTATTTTCTCTGGAGTACTACAGGCACATAATCAATTCAGATGAGGTACATTTTGTTAAAGCCAAAAAGAAGGCTCAACTCAGAATAAAAGATCGACTAGGCCTCTTTGTGTGCAATAGTCGAGAAGCTGGAAGAGAAGAAGAAGAAATTATTCAAAGGCTCAAACTAAAACAAAGCTTCATATGGAGATATGACCCCTTTGATTTCATCTACAATAGAAGACAGAAAAACAAGATGTCTCCCTATATCCACCACCAAATCCCTAAAATAGAGAAATATGCAAATCAGTTGGAATGGGTGGAGAATACTCTAGTGGGCAGAGATAGCATTGAAGTTGTTGTTGAAAATGCACTAATTCATCTAGAGAAAAGGATTGATGAAGGTTCTTTCCTGCAGGTGCCAAGAGAATTTCAAGCATAAGGAGAATCATAGGCACACAGTGAACAAAACATAGAAGAAGAATCCCAAGTACAAGAAGAATCAGAGCAGCCAGACTTATCAAAGAAATTAGGTCAAACAGGTACACAATAGCCCAATATGAGTACTCCCCCTAACTTGAAAACTCCTCTAAATGAGGAAAGAAGCCTCAAAAGGAATAGGGAGGAGGCCACTACATCAGGCAGAGCAACTTCACAAACATATGTCAAAAGGCAAAGGTTAAATCCTTTCTCGGAGCAAGAATTCACAGAAGAAATAGTGGAGGCCACAAGCACAGAAAGAGAAGGGAGCAGGTATGCTACTCCCTCTGGAGGAACACAAGAACCTTCCACAACACCTACTCAGATGATGGAAACATAGCAAAGTGTGGAAGTGTCCTCATTCGGGATTCCAGCTGACCAAGACCAGGATGTCAAAGAAAAGTACAAGGAAATAAAGGCCAGGAATGAAAGGTTAAAAGCCCAAAGCTATGCACAGTACCTCAAAATGGCTCCCACCAACCAAACAAGGCTCATGTCAGCCTTTGATGTGAAAGAAGGCAAAATGCAGATGACTTTCCTGAAACCCACCACTCAGCAATTGACTACCAGAAGATAGATTTTGAAGTGCTGGCAAAGGACATACATCCTATTGACCAGATTGAATTACATAAACAAACAAGAGAGATGGTATATTCTACTTTGACAAGCAAAGTTGTTGCAGCCCAGCAGTTAAAGAATTTGGTGAATAATATATCAGGACAATTTCAATTAGAGAAGGCCTCCTCATAGGCCAAGGATACAAGAATCAAGTCCTTGGAGGACTTAATCATAGAGTTGGGACATGATCCCAAACATGTTATGTCTGCTGAAAAGTTGATAAAGAAGAAGAATGATGACATATCTGCTTTGAAGAAGCAACTCAAATTCCGCCATTGCATCATCCACAAACAACAGAAGTCCTAGAAACACAAAAAGGACAAGAAGAGCTTATGGACTTGGTCTTTAAGCTAAATGACCAATTGAAAGAAACAGAGAAAGAATTGGACACCGTGATTCAGTCCAAACAGAGTGAATTGGCCACTACCTCCACAGTTGCAATTCCCACAGTAACAACTACAGTCCCTTCAACATTGGCAGCCTCTTTAGCACCAACAGCTCCACATGCCACAACACTGCCAATCACAACTAAGTCTATAGCAGCAGGTACTTCAACAGAAAAGACAGCAGAGTTAGTGAAAGCCATGGAGGAAATGTCCATCCAGGCAACAAAGCTAAAAAATCTTAAGGAGAAAATAGAAAGCCTAGAAACTGACTGTAAGATTGCCCAAATACAACAGAAAGAGGAAGCACAGAAAGCCCTAAGGATGTGTGAGAAGATTAATTTCCTAGGGAAGGATCTAACATTGCAAAAGCCACTAGGACAGACTAAGGAGATGCTTTGGGCCAATATCATTGACTCTGTCAATGATACTTGGCCATCAATTCAAGTAATATTCAAACAAACAGAATTGGTGAAAGTGGCCACCGAAGCAATACAAAAGATAAAGGAAGACCTAGGAGACCAGCCTGAGGATGCTAATTGACTCATCAATTTCTTGAACAGCAAGAACAAGCATGAACTAAATGAGCTTGGTGTGGAGGACAGAATTGAAGCCATCATTAAAATAAAAAAATGTTCTTTCTAAAAAAAACCTTATGCCTAACCTAGAGAAAAAATGCCATGACATGCAGGTTGGTATTGACAGATTCATGGCAAAGGTTGAAATTTTGAGGAACAAAGGCCTTCCTAATCCTATGGTAATCGATGACAAATTTATGACCCAATTGGACTATGTTGACAGATTAAAGAAATTGTCCACTATGTTGACAGCTTAAAGAAATTGTCCAAGGAACAGGCAAGCACTTCAGGAGTCAAAGCATTGCCAACAAGGAAAGTATTATATGATACTTTAGAAAATTTGTTCTTCTTAGAGAATGAGGTGAATCATCTATTTGTCACCAAGCCAAAATTTTCCAAATACACTGAGGTAGACGAGATATATAGAAGGATGCTCAAGGTAAAGTTACCTGAAGATGAATGGTGGAAAAAAATGACAGATTTACTGTAAGTTACCACAGTGAATCTAAATGGCAGCCAGATGAAACAGGTAAACAGGGTCAAAGAGTAATAGGTAAAGAGTATCAGTCAAAGGTTAAAGACAAAGATGATTCCAGCGTACACATATCAACGAGCTTAAAAGGGCTCAAGTTCAACTGCAATAGCCAGCAAAACCATAATAAAAGGGACAACATGATGCAGTTTTCCATCTGTCTCTATCTTCATGCTTGAAGATATTTTGATTTCATAGATTAATTCTCATATTGTTTTAAGATATTTTGTAAATAATTTTTGTATAAATACTTCACCTTTCGAAGTATTTAGGGTGGATTCAAAGACATTTCTATAGACATTTTCCTCTCAAGTTAAAGTGTTATTGTATCAAGACTGGATTGGCTTGCTGGATCAAGGAATAAAGCTTATACATTTCACAGGATTCTCGTGTAAAGCGAAAATAAAATAAGTATTCTCTCTCATGTGTATTGTTGTTTCTCTTTATGTTTATTAATAATCATATGTGTTTCTATGAAATCTGAATGATAAACTAGGAATGATATTTCAGAACTGGCTTTAATGCTCTCTGTCTTGACTGTTTACATTCTTAATGTTTTCTGCTAAACTATCTTAGTAGGAAATTCTTAAATGCTCCCTTACTTTTGTAGTTTCTCTCTCGGTCTATAGTAAAGGATTCTTAGTTGCCCTTTGCTCATGATCACCTCCTGCTCTTCATCTTGATCTTGGTCTAAGGATTCTTCATTGCCCTTTCACCCTGGTTAGGACTATCTCATCCATTGAACCTGAAGATTTGCATTTTTCTTTGCTAGCCTACCCTGTGAACACTCCCTTTAGTGATCTGGTCCAATTAAGCTATCCTTTTATTGGCTCCATAGCCCAATGGCTTAAATGCCTTGCTCCATCCATCTGTTCCTAGAATTCGACCACCCAACCAAATTAAAAACGTTATGAACACTAAGAACTAGCCTAAAATCCCACCCAAAACAAAGTTAAATTATAAAGAGAGAGCCCTCTCTGGACTTAGGTTGGCTAGAACCCAAGTCTAAAAGATTAGGTTTGTGGGTACCTCATATTATTCCTTCTTTTGATAACTTCTAGGGAAGACTTCTGAGTGATAACAATGGGGAAGCAAGAAATAAAATTTAATCGCTTCTTCCATATAGATGAAGAGTATATAGCATGTTATGATGCTTGCTCACAATATTTATGATTACAAAATTTCATCACACGGCTTAGAGTTGTAGACTCAATCTCTAGGCCATTAAGGAATTACAATGATAATTCTGTTACAATTCACTTCGCTAACAACAATAAGAATTGTAGCTCAAACAAACACATTGACATAAAGTACCTTGTTGTTAAAGAACATGTTCAGAATCATCGAGTGACTATTGAGAAAATCAACACTAATTTAATGATTGTGGATCCCATGATGAAAGGGTAACCACTTAAGTTTTATGAAGAACATGTGGAGTGTATGAGACTCATTAACTTATTTCATGCTTGATCTTTCATGTACATTTGAGACACCATTTAGTTTGATAATTGCAATTATGTTTTCGATGATTACTAGTATATCTATCTACTCAAATTTGTATACATAAAGGAGTAATGAATGATAGATTGTCAATTGGGACAATAAAGTTGGACCTTGAATGGGAATTTTGTTGCACTGTCACATATAGTGTTTACTTAGAGGGAATCAATGATATTGTAATGCAGTAGGGGTAGTGTTTGTATAATAGATTGTTTACCACTGTGATTCATTCATTAAAACACTTTCTTGAGAAACTAGAAAGAGAAGATATTATATATATAGATATATATAATCTCTTTGTTATTTTGGACCAAGTGGGAGAACATTAAAAATGATTCTTATTGTGATCCAAAATACCACAAAACCATATATGTAGTTATGTAACTTCCCATGAAGTATTGATTATGGTCGGAAGTAACTACCCCATTAACTTCAAGTTAGTTAATGATATGTGATGGAAAGGTCATTATAAAGACGAGTGGATTAAAAGGGCCCTTGACTTTTATCACGTAAGAAATTGCATGTGATTCCATTCTTTGGTGCATTAAGTCTTGGATAAATCAAAATATCTCTCTCTTAGATTTCAAAAGATTTCCTACATCAAATATAATCACCATGGCCACAGGTAAGTTATGTTTTACTTTGCATTAAATTTTAGCTTACATATACTTGTCAATTATTGCGCAAATAAATCATAGTGCCTTCTAAGATGTTTGGACTACTTGTTATGATTAAAACCTATTCAAAATTGTTTTAGGTAACAACGAATTTGATTTATTTGAATTATAAGAACAATCATGGTTGAACTTGAGATATGACAACATGAGGCATTAATTTATTTGTATGTTGCTTTAGTTTTCAGAGAGTTCATGTTAAGAATTTCTCTTTTATACTGCTTTAGATTTCAAAGTATTTGACTTCATTAAATTTATAATTTATTAGTTAATTAGTTCATTTTATCAAAATAAATTTAAAAATAAAAATTATTGGCAATACAATTTTTTTATGTAAATTTTTCATTTGATATTTTTTTAACTATGATGAATAAATAACACATTTAAACATGTCATAAGGGATACAACATGTCCCTTGGAATTGAACTCCCGTGGATGGGAGAATAAGTTATGCTCCCAACCACTAAAGCTACCAACCTTGGATGAATTTCCACTTTAATTTTAGCGGGTTCAAGTATATTAAGTCTACGCCATCCACTTTAGATTGAGTATGAATTTTGAAATGAGAAGAACTACTCAGGAGTTTCCAAAAGAATTACTTTCTCAAATATATATAAATTAGTGACTATTTTATTAATATTTTAATATGCATGTAACTAATACTAATTGACAAAGAATGAGGTCCTTAAGAACCATTCTTAGCATTTCGAGTGCAAGCCAAAACATATAGGCATTGCAAATCTTATAGGCACTAAGGGCTATAAAAAAGGAACTAAAGAAAAAATTGTTTTATAAATAGAATGAGATTATTGGGCCATAGATCATTTCAAGCATTCAATGGTTTGTATACGTTCAAAAATCTTTAGCTCCATACCTTCAACAACAACAACAATATATTCCATTTGAAGAATCTTTAGCTCCCATATCCTCCATCCTTAAGCTAAGAATAATATTTATGAAAATTGGATTGGTTTTCCCTTCCAAAATTGGAAGCTACCATCTCCTTCACAAACCAATATAGTTTGACAATCTTATTATTCTTGGATTCTCTTCTTTTAAAGTTACGAGTGTCAAGGTTAATGATACTTAACTCCTCACATGATCTAGAGTGACATGAGTCTATTTCCTATTAATAATAGATTCCAAGAACTTTGAATATTTCTTAATATTATTAAAGTGACAAAATTGATAATCTCTAACTATAACATCTATTCCAAATTTTTTAATTCAATTCCTTTAATATATACACTTTTCCTCCTTCCTTTATGATTCTTTGATGCCCTCCCTTTTCTCTTATAATCTTCTCCTTTTTTCTCTGTTGGAAGTGTAAAAACCAAATGAAGTAGACCATAATCCATCTTACCCAATACTCTAACCATTTACAACAACCAAGATAAATTTAACTTAGGCTCATGTGTCCGTTCTCAATCAATTGTTCCTTCTACTCCCTACCACACTAGGGGTATCCAATAATGAAACTTGCTTTTACTACCAAAATAAAACCTCTCAAAACTTATAGATATTAAATCCTCGATAAAGGGATATGATTTAAAACAGTGGTGCTAAGTTAATAAAATCAAGGTTTTTTCTTTTCTGGAAAAAAAAAATAGATATTGTCTCTTGCATATTAATATGAATATTTTCACTTGTCTTTGTTGCGTTGAGACAAGACACGCTTATTAGTTTTAATAATGAATATACAAAACAAATAACAAATTAGATGCAATTACATGTTAATTTACTAACAAATAGCTAAATTTATTAATTTTTTTTCACATTACAAATTTAGATAAATATTTATAATTTTTAAACCTAATCATTTTTTTAAATACAATTTGAGAGTATTTTAAAAACACTTTTTTATCATTCTTTTTATTATGATTCTTATCATTTAAAGTTAAATAATTATATCCATATAAATTTATATAGAAAATAAAAAAGAAGGTTTCACAAGTAACTTGTGATATACTTTTCATCAACATTTATAATTTAAATTTTTTTAATTTCCACATATAATAACCATGCTAAGAACATTATTGTATGGATTTAGTTCATGTTCAATGATATCTACATTGATTCTTGATGCTTTTTTATGTGGTGTGTAACCTTTTCCATTGCCCGTTATATATATATATAATTATATAGGTTAGTCTAATCCATATGTTGTTTTAGATTAATTTTACATAAAAGTGATTGGTATTGGTATGAGGGTAATTTTATCCCATTATAGTGTTTGTGAATATTTCAAAGTTTTTTTTCCAAACAAATAAATTTGTTGTGGTAACTAATTCTTTTGGATTAATTATAATTTTTTTTAAGTTAATGATAATGTTTGTTTGGATTATTTTTGGTAAATGTTTATAATCCATGTGTAACTAATATATTACTTGAGATTGAAATTTGTTGTAATGTATAGAGTATGTATGAAAACAAGTCAATTGGGTTTAGCAATAATGATTATGAGAAGTGTTATCTCATCATCTAGGTTCAATTCTTGAAAGTCAAATGTTGAGTTTTTTTATGAGTTTATTGCCATACCACATTGAGCCTTACATTAACAAATCATTGATATTTTACAACATTTAGTTTACTCTAGGCACCATCCTCAAAATGAAGAAGAAGAAGAAATAATATATATATAATATATATATATATATATATATATATAATATATATATATATAATATATATATCGAGAGAAGAGAGCGCGCAACCACAACTACAAAGTATTGATTATGCTAAATTCATTAAAGATTGTATCTAGCCCCAACTACCAAGTTAGCTCAATTATGTAAGTAAAAAGTATATAAGGGTCAAACATATATGTTGAATAATGTTGTCATTAATTTCAAAGTTAGGGAAGATCCAAAGTTGTGATCTATGGAAGAAGCATAAGGAATATCTGAAGAAACCTCAAAATTTTGTTGGAACCTCAAAATTTTGTTATAATGTGAAAGCCCTGCAAACCCAAAGATTTCAAGCTTCTTTCATCAGTGAATGGAACAAGAGTATATTTACTATTAACAATCCATCTAGTTGACACTTAGCATACCAGGGATTTTACAAAGGCAGAGTTCTATAGTTTTATGGATAACTCATTGTATTATAGCTCCTAGTCACACCTCTGGCCGTGGAGGTGATAAGGTGTAGCACTTGAGGGCTAATCCCCCCTCAACATATCAGCATATCATCGTTTCTATCAAAGTATGATTGGTCATGGTATAATCAATATCTTGATATAATGGCTCCTACTCGTAGCCCCTAGTAACAAGGCGCTAAGGTGTAGCCTGTAAGTGCTACTTGCCCTCAACATATCACCATATCAATGTCATTTCAAAAGACATGGATTTAAATATTTTCTAATATTCCGAGCCCTAGTAGCTCCTAGTTACATCCCCAAGTCACAAGGGTGCTAATGTGTAGCACCTAAGGACTAAGTTCCCTCAACATATCGACATATCACTATTATATCAAAAAGTGAAGGATTGAGGATTTGTTTGATATTGGGATATAGTTGCTCTTAGGTATGCCCTAGTCATGGAAGAGCCTGATTATAGCTCTAAGGGCTTAGAGCCCTTTGAATATCATCTATCAAGAGAATTGATAGACCATATACCTAGAAATCCTTCAATATTGTGATATCCGGTACCCAAGCTCTGTCAATAGATAGGATTTTTACCAACTATTGATGGACAAATGTATCGTTGTCTCTACTCAAAAATCTTTTTTTTGCAAGTTTTTTAGTAAGGGAGTGAGGATTTCCACAGTTTTTCAACATGTTTAATAGAATTTTTGAGATGCCTATGTAATCGATTTTGTAATTTGTCCAACATTTCGAGAGGGCACTCCACCCATTATCAGGGACTAGAAAGCAAAGTGATGTCAAACAAGTGATGAGTAGCCTTAAATAGAAGATAGTTCAAGGTAGTCATTAAGGATTAAATATTAAATTAATTATTAGTTGAATTGTTAAGTTAAAATATTTAAAAAAATCAAAGTAATCGTTGGAGTTATAGTAATAAAATTAATTTATCAAGAAGAAGTAGTTAAAGGATAATAAATTTAGTCACTAGCTATAATAAGAAAATATAAAGATTGAGAGAGAAAAGGGAAAATATTATAATCCATTACATAGGCATTCTGAAAATTCTATTCAACAAGTTTTTTTAGTGTTAATTTTTTTTAGGTTTTTCCCCAATATTTTGGTATAAAATTCTAAAAATTGAGGTTCATCCCCATTGTAGCTCGATAACATTGTTCGACAAGAAAATTGACATTTGTTGATGTCCATCCACTGGGAGCCTGTTATTTTGACACTTTTGGTTATCTTGGCATTTCCAACTCCTTTGATATCCCAATATCCATGAGTTGGATAAAAAAGTTACTGACTCCTAATAAAAAACGTTCCCATCCAAAGATCCTGAAAAAGGTCAATTTTTGTAACTATTTGTAGTGTAAATGAATTTTGTGATTCCACCAAGTTATAGATATACTAGCAACATGTTAAAAAATGTAGCAAGAAAGGCTCAATTTGACTTTAGCCTTAGTCAAATTAAGTGAATTTCCACATCAGCAGGACAACTTGGAGGAAGTTAACTAGTGTGACATAGATCCTGTTACTAAGTTATCTCAGTAAATTCGAGTTAGAGGGCTTGGAGTTCAGTTATGCATGTGTGATTGCTAAATTTTAGTAATCCAGCTCAGTTATTTTTAGCTGTATTCAGTTAACTGACCTCTAACTATTGATAGAGTCACTTGAAGGTCAGTGGTGTAGTTGGACAACAGTGTAACTCATAGATATGTCACTTAACTGATCAATCAACCCAAAATAGCTGCTACATGCATGGAATTCAAATTCCTCAACTGAAGTGGAGATGACAAGGTAGTGTAACAGAAGTTGTAAACTAGTTTGAGTGTACATGTGTTGCGTGAGGTAAGGTGATCCATCCTTGGGAATTGCATAATGAATTTGGAGGAAATTCCTATATTTTAAGGTATAATCTCCTCAGGAATTGTGCAAGGAAATAGGAGGCTCGGTGGGAAAATAATTGGCTTAGTGTTGGCCAGAATTTCTCATTGAGTAGATAGAACAATTATTCTTTTGCAGGTTGAGCACAGAGATGGAGCTAGCAATTGTAATAGTTTCTCTACTCAAATGATTAATGCAAAGAGACTTGAGGGGTGTTTTCCCAATTGAGTTTCCCTAGAAATCATTGTGTATTTGTGGTTTTTCTTATTGCATGTCTATACATGTTCTAAATTGTGAATTTCATACCATAGACTAGTAGAGTAGAATTGTGTCTTTTGTTTTTTTGTTTGAAATTTTGAGCAGTTACAATTTATATCAAATTACTACACAACATGAGTTGTTATATGGGCATATGAAGTGGTGCTAAGGAACATACGCACTAAATTTGTGAAAATTTGGTTTGAAGGAAGCAACAAGAGTTCAAAGAGCAGCAAGCTCTTATTTAGTGCTTGGTTGTATGTGTAAGTGCCATGTCTAAAAGTTTGGGCTAAAGGAAGCACCAAATTAAATGAGTCACATTAGTAAAGCATAGATCTAAATATGGGTTGAAGGAAGTGAAAAATTATGAGGTATTACTTTGGCTAAGCACAATCTTCATATGTGATTTAATTGAACATAATCAGTTAACGAAATATGCAATTTCAAAAGGATAGATAACTAAAGTATGCAATTGGAGGAGTTAGTATTTGAAGGAAGCATCTTGTTCAAAGTTATTTTTGATGAATGAGAGGGAAGAGGTGACTACAAAAATTAAGAAGAGTGGAGTGGACAAGAGAAAAATTTATTATAGATCAAGTTTTAAATGAGATTGGTGTCTCCTATAGGTTGGTGCCTATAAAGTAGCAAAGGTGATTGATGTCTCTTGTAGGTCGGTACCTACAAAACAATAGAGGGGATTAGTGTCTCCTATTAATTGGTACCTACAAAGTAGTATAGATTATTGGTGTCTCTTATAGGTTGGCTCATACAAATATTGTAATAGTAGGTTGGTTCATACAAATATTGTAATAGTAGGTTGGTTCTTACAAAGAACATCAATTAAAAGAAATTTTGTTATCTTTGCCTTGGAGGGTTTCCACGTATATCATGTGTTTCATGTTCTACATATGACATTGATGATTTATGGTGCGTGAATGTTTTAAATAAGTAAAAAATTGTATTATACTAATTCATCCCACCACCATTAGTATACTTGTGAAAACATCAATATCATTAGGAAGTATTAAATGTTATGATTCTCAATCCAATAAATTGAATTATAAAATAACACATTACATTTATTCAATATTACCTAACGCAGTGGACCTTATTAAATAATAACAAACATTGTGGGCCTAGTCCACCTTACATTGAAATGCATCTAATATTATTACCCTAATGGGCCCTTTGGGCTCCCATTGCACCCTTAAGGAGGATGCCAACATGAATATACTCTTACTGAGCAACCTCTCAATAATCTAAGCTCCAAATACAATTATGTTCATAGCTCTCATAAGGATTATTTTATCATTATTTTAGCTAACAAGAAAACCATACACATAACAACCATCCTAACTACCTAGTAAGCCATCTTTAATGAGGCCACAATTTATGTATTCCATATTAACTAACACAATGGACTTTATTTAATAATAGCAAGCATAATGGACCTAGTCCACCTTACATTGAATGTGCTTTACTATTATTACATTAATGGGCCCTTTGGCCTCCAATTACACTCCTAGGGAGAATGCTAATAATAATAACCCATGTTTACTTGTCTTTTATCATTGGGAAACTTTTGAATGAGCTAAACTCCAAATACAATAATAATAATAATAATCTAATTTTAGGACCATAGCCAAACTAGGCACCAAATTGGTGTATGAGACCCTCTTGCCTACGGTACAATGGATCTTCTTCTACATAGTAACTTGATTGTTAAAGTCATAAAGCATGTAGATACTCTGCCTCACTTTGGATTTGAACCTATGAATTTATTTCATAATTCTCACAAGGAGGACTCCATCCTAACTTATAAATAACAAGAAAACTAATGTAGAAGCATAATTTATAATTGTGGTGTCCTAAGTTGTAATAGGACTTAGAGCTTCCTAGATTAATCTATGTAGGGATGTGTTTGTTGCTTTCAAATGCCATGCAAATCTACTAAGTTAAAATATAGTTGGAATAGTTGAGTAGTTGTAGGGATAGTTAGAGATATTCAAGGGATAAAATTTGATTTTTTTTAGGAATGGAGGATACAAACCAATCTTTCATGGTTCAAGCTAATGCCTCATTATTTTGTATTAATACATTTTATGTGGAATGAATGGGCATGCAAAATAAAGGAAAATAGTTTATAATTGATTCATGATTACATGGTCTACACTAATACTCTAATCATAACAACCTCCTAACTACCTAGTGGACATCCTTTAATGAGCCCACAATACATTTATTCACTACTAACTAACATAGTGGGCCTTATTTAACAATAACAAACATAGTGGGCCTTATTTAACAATAACAAGAATCCAGTCATATTCACTTGTTTTTAAAATTTAGGGGATTTGTCAATGAACTAAGATCCAAATATAGTAAACTCCACAGTTTTCACAAGAATGGCTCCATCTTTATTTATAATTAACAAGACAATCCTAATCATAACAACCTCCTAACTACCTAACAAACTTTCTTTAATAAGGCCATGTTACATTTATTCAATACTAACTAACATAATGCACTTTATTCAATGATAATAAATATAATGGATCTAGTCCACTTACATTCAATAACATCTATTATTATTACTTTGGTTGAATTAAAAATAATTCTTCCTCCCCACTCTATCAACAAAAGAATTGTTATTAACTTTATGAAATTTTAGAAGAATTAAAAAAATAAAGTAGCACAGACTGGCAGGGATTAAGTCTCTCAAGATGCAAACTTCTTTTTGAGTGCAAAACTTGAGGAAAGACTCGCACCTTGAGAGAATTGATTCCTCTCCTGATCCGGATCTTGGGAGGAGGCCCCCAAGATCTAAAATATTAAAATGGATCTTGGGAGGAGAGACCCCCAAGATCTGAAAACTTGAATTGGATCTTGGGGGAAAGACCCCAAGATCTGAAAACTTGAATTGCCAGAAGAAAAATAAGAGGAGAATGCCCAATAAACAAAAACAAAAAGAAACTTTTATTAAACCGATAATAACTATAAAGGCTATTGTGGCGGACAATCTGTCCTTTACAAATGTGACTTGTTACTTATAGTATTTTTTAGTTACAATACCATAGGTCAATTCCATGGGTGAATGAATACCATGGGTGGATGTCACAATACCACGGGCCAATTCCATGGGTGAATGAATACCATGGGTGGATGTCACAATACCATGAGCGGATGCCATTTACAATATCATGGGTAAATTCCATGGGTTGATGAATAATATGGGTGGATGAGTACCATGGGTTGACGCCATTTTCCATTCGGATCATTCCTCCCTCCTTAAGAAGCAATGGTCCCCATTGCGTAAAGTTCCCTCCTATGAAGTCTTTGTTGAAAATGAAGAGCCACTGAAGATAAGGGTTTTATGTGGTTAACCCAAAACCCTGATAAATGAAGATCCGAGGATAGAGATACCCTGTAATGCTTGTGACCAACTGTGATTCTGACAGTGTGTGGCCTAGCAAATGGACTTCAATGAACTGTGGGTTTGTGGATGACCCATAACCATGAAGAACGAAGATCCGAGGATAGAGATACCCTGTAATGCTTGTGACCAACTGTGATACTAACAATGTATGGCCTAGCAAATGGACTTCGATGAAGTGTGGGTTTGTGGATGACCCACAACCGTGATGTTGGTTGCTGATGAAGTAGCAGGTGCCTACATAGCTTGGGGTGGGAGGGGACATCTCCAAATAACCCAAGCTGATTGATGCTATATTGAAACTGATGAATGTGAAGCAGGTGCCTACTAAAGTGGGGTGGGAGGGCACGTCTCCAATGGAAACCCACTCCGAATGTTGCTCCAGAATTCAAATGGACATAACTCGGCCAATATAACTCAAAATATTTATTATAACCTGTTTTTAGAAGCAGAAGGATCATTTTTCATCTTCCCATGTGTTGGAAATCCTTATCTGGACACTCCGAGATCTCAGATTCGCGCTGCAACAGTTCCGTCGTCACAAAAATTCTGATAAAATAGCTGATTTTAAATCAGCGATATCTCCCACATCCGAACTCCAATTCGACCCATTTTTGTTTTTGAAATTGGGTGATTTTTCGAGAGGAATCCAGATCTGGTATTTGTTTTGGTAAATTTTGTACCAAATGTTTCAGATCTGATCTGCAAAGTCGCTGCCCAAAAAAATTCCTGCAAAAAAAAAATGAAAAAAAGAAAAATTCTTCTTGCTTGACCCAAGAAAGTGCTCTGTGGAGGTTGTAACACATGCTTGAAGTTTGTTGAATATTGCTGCAAAATTTGAAACTGAAATATGCATGAAACCCTCATTCGCATGGAATCATAACCTGCTCTGATACCACTGATCCAGATCCTGAGAGGAGGCCCTCAAGATCTAAAAACTTGCAATGGATCTTGGGGGAAAGGCCCCCAAGATCTGAAAACTTGAATTGCCAGAAGAAAAAAATATGAGAATGACCATTAAACAAAACCACAAAGAAACTTTTTTATTAAAACCCAAGTGGAAATAAACCAGTTAGGGCAATGGTAGCTTATCTCTGAGAAGAGATGTGTGGACTCATGCCTCTGAACTGTAAAGGCTACATGCTGGCGAACAATCATGTCCTTTTACAAAATGTGACTGTTGATCAATGTCGTTGTTGTACTATATTAGATTTTCTCTAGAGTCTGGGACCTGCTGCGAATTGTTGGATGTTGCTCAATGAAGTTGTTTTGCCCTTTCTATTTAGACTGGGAGCATAACCTTCATGAGTAGCTACAAATGGCATGGCCACATTGATGGGACACAGTGGCTGGAATCCCAAGCCCACCTGAAAAGGGCTGTGGCCAGTCGAGCTGTGGAGAGTCCGGTTGTAGCCGTACTGAACATAGGGGAGGCTCTCGTCCCATGTGCATGGATGCTTTGTGTTATACATGCGCAAAATGTGTACGATCATCCTGTTGACAACCTCTGTTTGGCCATCAGTTTGAGGATGGAAGGCTGTAGACTTAGTGAGTTTGGTGTCCAGCATCGACCAGAGACTGAACCAAAATGTACCGAGGAACCTGCTGTCCCGATCTGAGATGATAGACTGTGGGATCCCAAAGTGTACCCGCACTCGTTCAAAGAAGAGTTTAGCAGTTTAGAGTGAGCCACTTGCCCTGGTGAAGGAGTTGTCCTGCTTTGAAAACTCGATACAGTTGGATATTCTGCTGGCGAGTGTGCTTGATCTGTGTGTCCATGATCCGATCAGTTGCAGCTTGTTTCATGCGCTGGATTTACTTGTGGGCTGTGAGTTGTTCTGCAATGTCGGACGTGTCTAGTAATGGTGGAAAGTATGGCCGAAGGCGGTCGACATTGAACACCGGGTGTAGGCCAAGGAAAGGGGGAATGCTAAGCTCAAATGCATTGTCTCCCATAGCCTTGGTAATGTGTAAGGGCCATATCGAAGTGGTCTGATTTTCCGATAGGCTCCGGTAAGACGTTCCTTTTGCAAATGCAACCAGACTTTGTCACCCACCTGAAACTTATGTGGCACCCGATGTTGATCATGTCGTTGCTTGTACTTAGCATTAGATTTCTCCAGAATATCATGGACCTGCTGGCGAATATGTTGGATGTTCTCAATGAAGTTGTTTGCCTTATCTATTTCGGACTGGACATGAGCAGAACCTTCATGAGTAGCTGCAAATGGCATGGCCACATCGATGGGACACAGTGGCTGGAATCCCAAGCCCACCTGAAAAGGGCTGTGGCCAGTCGAGCTGTGGAGAGCCCGGTTGTAACTGTGCTGAACATAGGGGAGGCTCTCGTCCCATGTGCGTGGATGCTTTGAGTTGTACATGCGCAGAATGTGCACGATCATCCTGCACAATGGAATACATCTCTTTATCATAAGTGGGATACTTCCAAACTGTGTCTGAAAGTGTTTCACTGTGATATGCCACTGGATGCCCGTGTTGAGTAAGGACTGCCCCAATAGCATAGTCAGAGGCATCTATCTCGACCTCGAATGGTTGTTGTAAATCTGGTAAAGCGAGCACTGGTGCCGTGCAGAGGCGATCTTTCAACTCTATGAATGCCTTCTGTTGAGATTCAGACCAAAAGA
>APFE030983208.1:63057-89552 GCA_000404065.3 Pinus taeda
TTTATTTGGTTTTAAGGGAATGGTGTGTTGAATTACTGAGGTGTCATAGGAATTCAAGTCCTCATAACTCCAAGCAAATACATCTTGGAATTCTTTGAACAGATCGACATATTTTGGTTTTTGATCAAGAGGCAGGTTTTTGGATAATTTAATCATTTTGGGCTTGTCTGTTGTTCCTATGTTATGTTCTTCAATAGCAGCATTTATAGGCTCCATTTTTGGTTTCTTGGGCACATCTTTATTATCAAACATGTCTTGTAATGGAGTTAGTCCAGCAGGAAAAAAGTTATCCTTTAGGTCAATGAACTCAGCCTCAGCTTTGGTTGTTTCTTCTAAATGCATATGTTTTAGCTCTTGTATGTTTGCATTGTCAAAAACAGCTGGGTTAAGGATTTGTTTAGCTGTTGCAGCTGTTACAGCCTGCTGATTTTCTTCTGTTAGTTGTTGGGAATCGTTCATGGCATCCATGTCAACGTTTGTATTCGAAAATTCGCCCTCAAGAGTGAGGAAATTGTTAATCTGGGCATCATTTTGAAACACTTGCCAATCTTTAACATTGTTAGGGACCGAAGTTCTATGTTTTATCTCAATACTGAAATGGTGATTTGGTTCAAAGGGAAGCTTACATGTACTAGCAAAAGTTGCTAGGCTGTGAGCATGAATATTATGGTCTCTTGAAATTTTGGCAAGCTTGAATTCATTGAAAGACTTGAGTATTTCTGTGGCAGCAATCCTATAAGCTCTCATTCTATTGTCATTGGTAACAAAGTTACCTTTAATTTGTTGTATAATTAAATCGGAGTCACCTAGAATGGACACTTTTGCAGCTCCTAGGGCTTTGAGCAATTTAAGGCCTTAGAGGAGAGCCTCATACTCTGCCATGTTATTGGTACATCTGAAATTTAATCTATAGGCATGGCCTTCTGCGTTATTATCATGTGTATTATGAATCCATACCCCTGCCCCTGCTCCTAACTTATTGACAGAACCATCAAACTCTAAACACCATGTAATTTCTTGTTTGTGGTTTGTATTAAGAGTTTCAGTTATTTAAGGATTGGGCAGATTTAAGATTTCTGTTTGAGGGGGTTCTTCTTGTTTTCTGGTTGCCTTGACTGTTGTGACAGTTTCATGGGTATTGGCAACTGATTCCTCATTGATGCATGTTTCTTGCTCTAAGGCTAAAGGTTTCTCATCAGTTAGAGGATTGGTGTCATCATTAAATAAAATAAAAGAATCCATATCAGAATGGATTGAGTAAATTGGAAATTTTGGGGCTTTTCCTCACTACTTACCACATACTTCATCAGTGTTTCCCTGTACAGTCTCTTTCGTTGCCCAAAGACAGATATAGTGGCATAAGAGAGGTCAAGTTGAAGGGATCCTTGAAGTTTTGCTCCCCATGATCTTGATAGGAGCATGCCATACTTTATGGGAATGTCAGCGACTACTACGTCCATCAGGATTGTCTTGTTGGGAAACTGGACTAAAGACACACAAAGGTCTTTGATTAAGCCTAAACACTTGACTTAACTTGAGTCAAAGGAGTATAGATCTTTGTAGGGTCTTGTGACATCAAGGTTTAGCTTTTCCATTACAGCTTTAGGCATAAGGTTATGTGAGGCTCCTGAGTCAAACATAGAATTATGCAAGATCTTGTCATGTATGTGCAGACTGACATAAAAGGGTGGAACATATCCATATGTTGATTTGCCATTAACTTCTGGACCAAACAGCAGCTCAGGGGTATCATCTAAAACATTTACATCATCCCTGACGTCTGGCAGTTGAAGTGACCTTTGAATTTGTTGCCTATGTAGAGCTATAAAAAGGGTCTCTTTCACCTCTAGTTACCTCACATTAATATGTCAATACGGGATCATCTTGCTATTTCAAAGAGTATCTCAGCCTGAGGCTTAGCACTTGTCAGAGTAATGCTTGTAATACAGCTGTTTAAAAGCTACAAAAGTAAATCAATGTGTATCTACAACTTAACTACTTTAAAAGACTAAATCACACCAAGCATTGCATCAGCCAAAGGTTCGGTAGCAATAACCCATCCTTTTCATAACTGACGAGAACAAATCTGAGGTCTGGGAGCTAGACAGCAGATGCTAGGGCTCACTACAGCCTGAGATCATCCTTAATGAATAGAAATGAAATGGCAAGTAAAGGAAATAGCAATGAAATAGAACAACACATCAGCCAAGGGTTTGGTAGAAATAACTCATCCCTTTCATAATTGATGGGAGCAAATCAGAGGTCTGGGAGCCAAATAGCAGATGCTGATGCTCACTACAGCCTGAGACTGTCCTTAAGAAACAGCAAATTAGCAATCTGGAAATGGAACAACAATTGAAATGGAACAGCAATTAAAATGAAACAACAAATAAATGGAACAGCAACTAAATGAAACAACAACTAGATGGAACAACAATTCAGAAATGGAACAGCAATTTAGAAATGGAACAACAATTCAGAAATGGAACAGCAAGTGAAATAAGCAGAAACCAAGTTCATCAAGCTGTAATTCTATTTAATCACTCCAATCAAAACATCAATCCTTCAGTCTTAAAAGATATACCCATGCTATGGAACAACACTACCGATTACAACCTTAGAAACACACCATGCTTAATCTACTTCTGTTATTGATCTAAACGCATACGATTGCATCTCAAGATGAAAACAGTAATGATCATATGAAATCGGACCTTTCAAGATAATTGTTATAATGTTAAACACAATCGTAATGAATTCTGCAATGGAGTGACAGTATCCTGTAGAGATTAATCAACACTTAAAGGATCGGTAACATGACACGGTGTCAATATAAAGCTTTGGTTTACAGGAACATGAAACAAGTTAAACATAACAGAGCATGTAATATAATGTTCTTAAAACACAGCAGATTACCAGATCATGTCTATGAACAAACCACGCAGAAACCATGCATAATGGTACAAGAGCAAGTGTCCTCCAGGGCCGGGCCCTTAGCCTCCAGGGGTACACCGCTTAAGATTGATCCAGGCTCAAAGATAAAAGAGTAACCAAGTCTGTATTAAGGCATGAAATAAAATTACAGGAACTCAAGTCTTCAACAGAACATAAAGATCACAGTTCTGATCTTCCTTAAAAGAAATTACATAAAACCGTCCCCCCCGCTAGCCAACAGTGCTATCCCTTTTATAAGGAAGATGGCGGAGATATCTAGATACAGAAAATAGATAAAATAGCGATCCCTCAGGATCTTAGATCCTGAGGGATTCGTAGATTTGTTAATCCTGTGTTACTTCTTTCTTTTTATGTTCCGTGCTGGTATCTCCGCTCCCTTTCCTGGGTTGATCCGTTTTGATCTATGTTGCTTGCGGTCTCCCATCAAAGGGACAGTAGTTAGCTCATCCTTTTCTTTTTCCTTGGAATGGCCGCCTTCTGTTTTCCCTTCCTCCTGCACATAGGAATGACAATTATCAGTGTTTCCTATTAATCTCTCGTTATAAATCTTCGTCATTATCTAAGTTTCTAATGCAAAAGGCTTTTACGTTCTAGTGAAAAGATACTAAAATAATCATCGGAACATACCTTCCTTGATACTCCACATACCCCCTAGCTTACCCTTTTTCATGGCCTCATGAAAACATTGTAGTTGACATGCAAAGCAGTGAGGGAGTAGGCTGGAGATGGAATCTCATGTGGGGGCCTACATCCATGATGTGAAATTAGATGATCAAAGAAATGGCTTGTCTGGCCCTCGGGCATCTCATACAGGGCTTGGTATCTGGGTGCAGGGTGCCAAATGATTGGACTCCGGAACCTATATCCTAACCAGGATGGCCCTGCCCTCAAAACAAGTTCGCCATAGAGGGGGAATCGGTTAGCAGCAAGCTTAAAATTCTCATACTTAAATGGTTCTCTGAGCTAAATGTTCAAATTAGATACTCGATATCGAAATTTAGATGCTTCAACGGCAGGGCCTTTAATAGAAGAAAAGAATTCAAGCCCCTACCGAATGATTACTTCATGCATGGGTCCTAATGCTTCAATCACTCCTGGAGCCCTCATGAGATTTCTATGACTTCTCCATAACTGTTCTGGGTCTCTAGGCTCAGCTCTTACCATAGATCTAATCCGTTTTCTTGTCTCTGAAATGCATTGTAGGCTTTAAGCCATTTAATTTGATTGACTGCAAATGAAATAAATGCTTGCAATTGAATATCCCCAACAAAAGGGCCAGGGTTCAACTCAGTCTCATGTTCTAGTACGAGGTTATGCAAGTAAAATTCACACAATAACCTTTGCACTTTTACCCCATAATGTTTACAGCAATTTATAAAATCACTTATAGTTTTAATTTATATGGGGGCTCCTGCCTTAACAACCTTTATTTTCAATTGTAAGTACATTTCTATTAGAAATAGGGCATAGTTCTTGGCAGGGGCTCTACATGCTAGGACGTCATTATATAGAGAACACAAGGTATCCATATGTTTAATAACTACATCTAATCTACGGGTTACCTTGGCAACTTTCTATTGCTCCTTTCACCATCCTTCGAAAGCTTGGCTTTCAGATAGGTTGACATTCCTCAGTTGCTGCTGTAATTCTTCATATTTTTCTCGGGGGACCGTTTGCTCCCTGAGCTTTTTTGCTTCTTGCTGGACCGCATCTCTTATCAATGACCTTTCTAATTGAAAAATGAATTTAGAGGAAAAGATAAAATATTCCAATTCCAGGTTTAACAAATTGTTAAACAAAATCCCAGCTACTTCTAGACCTGGTGTCGATGTACAAATTGAATGTTATATTTCATCTCTTCCTTCTAACATAGAAATTTTTGTAGATAGAGCTAATAAAAATACCTTGGTAGATAACATGAAAGAATTTGTGTCTGTGGAGAAGGGGATAAATGCACTAGAAAAGAAAAAAGATCAGGAAAATAGAAAATTAAAAAGAGTTACATTTAAGGATGAAGCTAAAAAGAAAGCACCTAAAGATCCCTTCGATCTTGAAGGCTTACAACAAGTCCTTAAAAATTTGTCTAACGAGATGGTAGAGATCAAAAAACAAGTAGTTGAATCCTCTTCCAAAAAACCTTTTGGACCATTCAGAGGAAATCAACCACCTAATCCACAACCTCCAAACACGATCTCTAAGTTTAGAAACTGATGATGAAGATGAGGAAGAAGCATCATTTTCTGCTGATGAATCCCAAGATGAACAAATAGCTGAGTTAAATGTGGGATTTTATGGTTCCTATTTCTAATAGTGAAAATGAATATGAAGCATTATCTATTAAAACAAGAAGTAAAGGTTCAGTTGATCCTATACAATCAATTCAGAAACAAAAACCTTCAACTTCTAGTGTTAAAGATAAAGTTGTTGTTAAAAAGTCCACTTCCACTTGTTTCCAAGTAATTCCATCTTCTTCCAATTCTCCATCTTCACCTAGAACCTTAGTAGTTTCAAATACTATTGAGTACAATATAGTTGAGTATATGAAGAAAATAAAAGCAAACGTTTCCCTCCATGAACTCACTAAACTCAAAGAACAACAGAACTTTTTACTGAAAGAATTGAATGGAGTACCTGCTTCTCCTCTTCCTACTGTTGTGGCATCCAAAGCTTCTAATGGAATGGTTAAACCTCATGTTCATCCATTATGTGATTCCTTTGATGCTATTCTGATAGGTGACAGGTCTAACTCACATACTCATCCTTTTCTTTTGACTTTTGAAATATTTAATAAAAAAGTACATAATTGCTTAATAGATTCAGGGGCTTCATCGAATATCATGTCGTATTCAGTTTGTCTGAAATTAAACATGTCACCCTAAAAAACACCAGTTTGCATTGTGCAACTCAATAGGACAAAAGTAAAAGTCATAGGAGAAATGAATTCAGTGCTTATTAGATTATCTTCGAATCCTGAAGTTTGTCAAATAATTGATATACTTGTTACTGATATCCTAGATTTCTATGGTTTAATTCTTAGTAGAGATTGGTCAGAAAAAATACACGGTTATTTTTCCACTAATTGTTCTCACTTACGGCTCCCATTTAATGGAAAGCTTAATCAAATCAGAATCAACCGATAAAAACATATGAAACATTCAATAACAAATTTCAAAGGTGAAAATGAGGCAGTGGTATTTAATAACTACATTCTTGGAAACTGCTCTACTGAATCATTTTTTGATAATTTTAAAGCACAAACGTCACCATTTCTGAGTAATTCTGTAACTTCTCAAATTGAAATTTTTTCACAGACAAACTTTTCCAGATGTGTATATATTCTAGAAAAATCATTAGTTAATTCTTTATTCTGGACATTGTATTTTGATGGGTCGAAATCAAGCGATGGTGGAGGAGTAGGTTGCATATTGATTAATCCTAAAGGTGCGAAGACAATGCTGACTTGCAGATTGGAATTCGAATGCACAAATAATATTGCAGAATATGAGGCATTTGTCCAACATATGTATAAAGCAATTAGCCTTGATGTTAAATACTTACAAGGTTACGAAGATTCAGAAATTGTAGGAAAACAAGTAAGAAACATGATGCATTGTATCTCTACACAATTGAAGCATTATCAATCATTGGTTCAGTCTCTCACTTCACATTTTTTAGCGTTTAATATTTCTGCTATTCCTAGAATTCAGAATGTCAGTGTTGACCTTCTTCCTAACATTGCATCAAAATTGATCCCATCCGAAGATTACAGTCCCAATAGATTTTCTGTAGAATTAATATTTAGGCCATCCATTCCAAATAATATCACCAACTGGCGGGTATTCAATGACGATGAAGACATTTTAAGCTTCTTAACTTCTGAAAAATCATACTACGACCAAATAATCGATGAGGATGAACACGATGATCAATTAAAATAGAAAATTGAGGATAATTCTATACCCAAATATATAGTTAAACTTGAGGATCTATATGATTTAAAAGATAGATTTAAAAGAGTTACTAATTCAAAACTATAGAGTTCAACAATGAGATTTGAATTAATAAATCTTGGGACAAATCTTAATCCTCAGAACATCAATTTAGGATTTGGTCTTTCGTCTGAAGAAAGATTATCCTTCATCAATTTGTTAAAGAAATATAAGGATGTCTTTTCTTGATGTTACAAAGATATGAAAACATTTGACACTTCTATCATTCAACATACAGTCCTAATGATATCAAATGATAAACTTGTCAAACAAAAACTAAGAAAAATTCATTGGAACTTAGAAAATCAAATCAAAACATAATTGAATAAACTCCTTAAGGCTAAAATCATTTTTCCTATTAGGCATTCAATATGCATTTCCAACTTGGTAGCTGTTAGGAAGAAAAATGGTGATATCTAAATTTGTATAGATTTTAGGAATCTTAATAAGGGCAGTCAAAAGGATATTTTCCCTCTACCCACTATGGAACAAATTCTACGATCAGTTGTTGCCTCCGAACTTATGTCTTTCCTTGATGGTTTTTCTGGATATAATCAAATTATGGTCCACCCAGATGATAGGCTAAAGACTACTTTTAGAACCAAATGGGGAACTTATGCCTACCAAAAAATGCCATTCGGTTTACTAAATGTAGGGGCCACTTTCCAACAAGCCATGGATATAGATTTCAAAGGTTTGTTAAAAAAAACAGTTATTGTTTATTTGGATGATATTATTGTTTATTCAAAAAATAGAAATAGTCATTTACAAGACTTAAAACAAATTTTTTAACACTGTAAAAAATATGGTATTTCATTAAATCCGAAAAAGCCTTTTTTCGCTCTTAATGAAGGGAAACTCTTAGTATTCATTTGTCAAAAAATGGAATTTACATTGACCCTGATAGAATAAAGAAATTTCTCCACCATCCAAAAAAAAAAGCATGCAATCATTCTTTGGACAAATCAATTTTGTTAAAAGTTTTGTCCCTGATTTCTCACAAACCATTTTACGGTTACAGCAAATGATTAAGAAAAACACAGTGCTAAAATGGGGCCACCATGAAAAGCAATCATTTGATTTAATTAAACAAGCAACTATCAATGCTCCCTCTTTAAATACTTTTAATTTCTCCAATCATTTCGTCTTATATACCTTTGCTTATTCAACGTCTTATGTCATTGTTTTGACACAAATTAATAATCAAAAAATTGAAGCACCCTTCTCATTTTTCAGTTCAAATTTTCATGGTGTTGAATTGAATTATTTAGAAGTAGAAAAATAGGAATTTGTTGTATATAAATGTGTAAAGCATTTTAGACCTTTTCTCTTAAAAACACACACGAAAGTAATAGTCCCATTCCTAGCAATGAGGCAATAACCATTGCAGAAAGAATTAGGGGAAAAGAGAGCAAATTAGGTAACAGCTCTGCCGGAATATGATATCGAAATAAAACCAGCCAAATCGTTAAAGGGAAAGGTTTTTTCAAGTTGCTTACAAGAGAATCCAACATACCATCCGAAGGGGACACAAGTAACAATGAACATGTTTCTGAGGTAAGTGTAATTGATGTCGATTCCCAATACACTGATTTAATTTTTTACTTGAAAAATGGGTATGCTCCTCCCGAACTCAATTATAAAAGAAATAGAGATTTAAGATTAAAGCAAAAAATTATGAGATTGTTGATAACGTGTTATTTAGGAGAAACTATGATTCCATATTGTTAAGATGCTTAAAATGTTTGAAGCAACAACAGTTTTGTAGGAACTTCACGATGGACCCATAGGTGGACACTTTGGAGGAGATACTACAACACACAAAATCTTACATGTTGGATACTATTGGCCCACTCCCTTCAAAGATGCCCACGCATATGTGAGGAAATGAAAAACATGCCAAACTGCTTCTAGAAGACAAAGGAAACCAACTTTGCCTCTACAGCCAATCAACATCGAACAACCATTCGAACAATGGGGACTGGATATCATAGGTGAGATCGTTCCTCATTCTTCTAAACATCATATGTATTTCTGACCGCTACAGATTACTTCACTAAGTTAGTGGAAGCAATTATGCTAAAGGTAGTCAATTTTGAATATGTTATTGAATTTATTGATCAATTTATCATTAAAAGATTTGGTTTTCCTTCCGCACTTATATTTAATAATGCATCTTATTTTTTAGGTACTAGTATGATTGAATTTGCAATTAGGAGAGGTTTTAAACTCAAATATTCTTCTAATTACTATCCCTAGAGAAACGGTTTGGCAAAATCCTAATAAAAATCTCCTTAGAATAATCAAAAGAACTATAGATCAAAATCAAAGAAACTGGCTTAAAACTTTAATATTTGCTCTATGGGCTGATAGGATAACTCATAAGACCTCTATAGGTACTTCTCCATTTAACCTAGTCTATGGGAAGGAAGCTATTATTACATAACATTTAGCTCTTCCTTCATTAACCCTAGTTCAATTTATTGAAGAAACACCTTCTTCTTCATTGCAATTAAGAAATTCACAAATCCTAAAACTAGAAGAAGAAATGGAAAAAGGCCAAACTCACACACACCAACATCAATAGATGGTGAAAGCTTATTTTGATGCAAGTTCAGTCACAACAAAATCCTTCCAAGTTGGAGATCTAGTTCTCAAGTGGGACAAAGCACAGAAGAAAAAGAGAAACATACCAAATTTAAGAAATTATGGCTTGGTCAATTTAAGATTGTTGAACAGATAAGCCCATCTACATTTATACTTCAAGATTTATCAGGAAAGAGAGATTCTCTCCCTATAAATGGGCTCATCTTAAAGAAATTATTTTCTTAATTTCTTATTTATATATATATATATATAATATAAAGAATAAAATCTGTAAAAAATCACTCCCATTGTACATCCCACTGCAATTTATTTTTGTTTTACGGATTTTGTTAATAAATGTTAAATAGTACTCTATTGACTTTTCAAACGTCTCTTGAAGTTATTTTTATTTTTTCATTCTAAAGGTAGGAATTTTAAGAAGTAGTTACCAAAATTGAAAATTAGATAAAAATTATTTAACTCTGAAAATATTTTCATTAAGTTGTAAAATCTTTAAAAAGACCTCAAAAAAATCTATCCTTTTACTCTAGCTTCAGTAAAAAAAAAAGGTTATCCTTAAAAAGTAAAGATTGTCTTACGAGTTAAAACTTTCGACTCGGATTCGTTATCCAAAACTCTTAAGGAGTCAACGATCCTCCCCATCCAATTAAAAAGGGATTTTTTTAGAGTGTAATTCTAAAATATGATAAATCTAAAAAGATAAGAGGTCTCATCATGAGTCTGCTTACCATGTTCATAGGGAACCAATTAAACTGACATTACTACTATGAACACCAAATCAAGGTAATGGCTTATGATTTTTAATTGTAAGACAAGGGGTCTCATAACGAGCCAGCTTGTTCAGTTTGATAGTTACCAGTGAATGGCATTGTCATTATCTGGCCACCAAACCAGGACAATGGCTTTTTAGCATTAAAAAAGAAAATAAAAGAAAAATAAAATTTACCTCTAATTATTGCACTATTAAATGGATGGAACATTGGATTGTTGTTGGTTAAAAGGTAACCTTATTGAGGCTATGAACACATGTTGGCAGCAGTGGCTCTACTTGTGACGAATGAGTACATTTTAAAACTAAGTCGTAAAAGTCCCCCACTTTATTTTTATAAATTGATTAATGACTGATACAAGTAAATAGGTGTTTTTCATCCAAAAACGGTTTTTAAAAGAGATTGCAAGTTAATGAGTTTTATAGTCAAAGTAATTTTATTTATCTAAATGTTTCGAAAAGCAGTTTTCACTTCTTAGATTATTTTTACTGAATTTTTGGAAAATTTCACGTATCATAGATAACTGGTTCTTCTAGTGAATCGTCAATTGTTGTACTGTCCAACAACTCCATTTTAATATATTATAAATTTCCTATGAAATTTATTATATTTAAATAGGGACCCTTCAATTTTAGAAAATTCTTATAGTCAAAGTTTAATACTAAGATTTTTAATTAAAACCCAATTATTAAACCTTGATTATCCCAAAAAACCACATTTCAATATCCCCCAAGATCAAAACTATACTTAGGCTTCAAAAACCTTAAGTATTTAAAAATATGGGTTATTAAAACAAAATAAATCGGAGTTTTTATTCCACTAAAGTTGAAATCTTAATAAACTCCGACTCATCCGCTTCCCCGCATCGCAAATAAATAAAGTTCCAAAGGCTCAAGACCCATCTACCAAACTCCATTGCAATTGCGATTAAACCGAACTCGATGGAAAATATACATCCCAATTCATAAGTCCGCACGTCCATGGCAATTGCAAAAGGTTCCAAAGAACTTAAGTTTGAGCCTTAATCAATTTTGATTGTGATTAAGCCTGGACTCGACAGGATTATCCATTGCAATCCATAAAATCTCACGTCTACAGCTATCGCAAAAGGTACCAAAACAAATCTTAAGCCCATGGCCCACTCCGAACCTCTGATTGCGATATGCAATAAGGCCTAGAACTGCTTGGATTATACGCTGTGATTATATTAATATCATATCTAGGGCCTATACCACAATCACAAAATTCTAAAAGTCATGCCTCATCCCAACGTTGATTGTGATATGACATTAGCACTGACGTCAGATCCACATCATCGCCACGTCACCTTCCATGTCACTTGTCAATTGCCATGTCATTTTCCATGTCACCATTCCATGTCATAGTGATGTCACTATGACAACATCCCTAGCGTCACCCCGGGACCCAGCAATCGCAAGTTTCATAGGGACACAACTTATAATAAATCCGTCACCCCTATCGATTTGCGATATGCGATAAAACCCGAACCCAATAGGATTATAAAATCTATTCCATAAATCCCTGCGTATGGAACTATCACAGTTTCCAAGGACTCCTACCTATTGTGATAGTGATTAGACCGGACCCAATATAATTATATGTTGCAATTCATTTAAATCTCTGCGTCCGTGGCTATCGCAAATAACAAAACAACATCATTTCTCTGTCTCTTGTTCATTCCAATTGCAGTTGCGATTTTATTTGAGAAGGCCCCCTTTTTTATTTTATATGAAATCTTCCCAATCTAAACCAATTTTGATTGTTCTAAAGTTTTGCCCCTAATTCTATTATGATTGCAACTGTTTTACTATCTACCCCAAAACTCTGATTTCTGATTGCGATAAGCTGTAAAGCTCCACCTCCTCAGTCTGAATTCCTCTCCATGATGTCAGTGTCGAATTTATTGCGCTCTACATTTTCCTGATTTCCTGCAAAAGTGATTTGTTTCAAATAAAATTTGTTTATCATCTCATTTATGTTTATCTTATCGATTCTTGTTTTTCATGTTCAAGTTCCTGACAGAGAAAGACAGTTGTGTTGGCAGTAGAAGATCAGTTCAAACAGAGAGCAGACATCCAAAATATTCGATGGCACAAATGAAGCTATTGATGACAACAAATCATTTCCAGAAACTTATACCAAAATATTGTTTTCCTTTAAGCATTGTTGAAGGGATATGTTTAATGCCCTCAACACTCTGCACAATAGATTAGAGTTGTTTTCTGCTATTTAAGCTTAGCTGTTGTAGGAAATAAAGGTCCTAAATTTTATGAAGAAAGGCTTAGGAAAGCCCGCACTACTGTACTTTCATCATATTCTCAATAGAACGACTGGAACATTGTTTAGGAATTTTCATAAAGAATTTTGAGAAGTTGCATTATTGTACTCTTGGAATCATCTTTGTGGGAAGGAATAAACTGCTGCTATTTCTTTTATGAGCTGAGTGAAGTATATCTGGTATTTCTATCATTGTACCTCTATTTTGTTCATAAATAAATAATAAATTTATCTTTTAAAATTTATTATTACTTGATATTTAAAGAACAATGTTACATGTATTCACGATTGATCATGTTGCCATTGATATTTTTATACATGTTAAGCAATTTGTTGTGATATTCTAAATGTGATATGAATTTTCACATTATTTTGATTAACTACTTAATAAAATTAATCATCTTGAAATAGTTTCATTTCCATTGGTGTTTGAGAAATCTATATTGTCATTTACTAAGGAAAACCATTATAGATCGCATCTAGATAAAAGTTAAACAATCCTAGGTTATAAAGTAGGTTAATGCATATATTTTTCCATTTAATTCATTACTACAAATCCATCCATTTCACTTCACTATAAGAATTAAACACTCATTCAATCACCTTTCTTTGGGAAACTAGTCCCAAAAAATCCAGTCGAAGCCACTACCTAAATGGAAAAGTGTTGGGTTGTGTTATATTCTTTCCATGACTAACCTACATAGTGAACCAGGGGGTTAGAGGGCGAGCGGAGCCCCCCCTTCATTGCGCCGATTGCACAGTGGGAAGGGGGGGTCATAGGGGGAGCGGTCCATGGTTCTGGACACGATGGTTTTTCGGTCCATGGTATTGGATACTTTGGCATGTATAAATATGTATTGTAACATTGAAAGGAATATAATGAAAAATCAAGCTGTTAGTCTCGGTTTTGGGATCCAGTGGGAAAATCTCTATGTATATGTGTTTTATGTGTTATGCTCTTGCATTGTTTATTTTCTGTGTTTTAGAATTCGTATGCAGGTAATTTCTGTATGGGGTTAAAACTTACAAAAAGGAATTGACTTAAGGTTCAGATCTAGTGGATTTCCCCCCGTGTTGAAGCAACAATCTTTTAGGCCTCAACAGTGTGTTGCCTTAACTCTATATCCTACGTTCGTGATGGGCTGGCTTGGAGAATTAGGTTGGGCTCCTCTCTTCGTATGGGTATGGATCCATGGTCTAGATGTGGTAATCCATACCGACTCCCACCTAATCTCATTTAATTTTTATCAAATGTTGGTATTAACTATCTTGATCTAATTGCAGACCTAAGGCATACTAATATTTTTACACAGGCTTGGAAATTTGCTATACATCTTGGCATCCCTGACAATTGGCACCCTGATTGGCTCATCTTCACAAATTCTCTTACTAAATCACATGTTGGGATTATTGATGGCGATGATGAACTCATATGGGCACATGCCAAGCATGGTTATTATACTCCCAAGGATGGCTACCCTATTATATATTCAACGCATAAGCCACCAACCATAGACTGGTGGTGGAGTTTATTATGGAAATTGAGGGCCCCTCCGCACACCAAGATTTTCATGTGGAATGTCCTTTGCCACAAAGCTCCCACGAGAGAGAACCTAATGAAGTGATCCTTCCATGGCCCTATTTGGTGCATCTTATGCTGACAAGTTTCTGAATCTATTGAGCGTCTCTTCCTTCAATGCCCCTCCATATTGGCTTTTTGGACTCTGATACTCTCCTCCCCCTCTATCACCTTTCGATGGCAGGGGAACTCCATTCTTGAAGCCTGGAAAACATGGTGGACTTCAGCCCATCCTCCTAAAGCTATAAATATCCCTCTATTGGTATGCTGAGCTATTTGGTTGATCCGGAATAAATCCATATTCAAAGATATCGAACCTCACTAGACATAGGCCTCTTCACATGTATTATCCATTTATTCCTAACGATGATTGATCTGCTCCCCTACATACCATCACCCCTAAAGTCATTGACAAAAGCATACCTTGGGCCTACCTTGATGGATCGGACCTTGCACATGGTTGTGGGGGGGTGGGGAGGCACTTTTACACCTATCTGAGAATCATTTTTTTTAAATTCAGATGGTATTGGGCAATGGCACTAATAACTTTACAGAATTGATCACACTCATACATCTTTTTCACTTTTCTTTAGATAAAGAGTGTAGGCACATACAAATTTTTAGTGATTCCAAGATCATTTTAAATTGGTTCAAAAGTACATCTATATATCTTGCACACACACTCAAGAATATATTGGATGATGCATTTTTTTTGAAATCCCAATTTGACTTCATCGTTTGTCATCACATATATAGGGAGCGCAACCATATTTCTAATCAGTTATCCAAGGAGGCCATGATCCAACCTAGGGGCCTATGGTTGATACAGGAACAGAGGGGAATGGACTTCTATAAGTACTACCATCACACATATATCGACCAAGCAATACAGGGGTTTGACAGGGCTTGATTTCATAACTTTTTGAGCTACTTCTAGTACCTTTTTCTCCATAACAATCTTATGTATATATTTATTTTGGACATGTAATTATGTACATACGACTAGTATTCCCTATGAGTTTTTTTGTACAAGAACATCTGAAGGTGGCACACCACAACTTACATCATATGCTTCTTTAAGCATCTACAATATGTAATTTTCAATTACTAATGGAAATTACGATTTTTCCTTGGGGAAAAAACAATGTTTTTTCACCCTTTTCCATTAATATATTTTATTAATCATAATATTTTTTTGATAGTTTAATTATTTAGTCATCGCTGACTCTTTTTTCATAAAACTATGTTATCATGTACCAATAGATTATTAACAATTTGATTCCCCCTCCACCAAGGTTGTGGTGCTTAAATCATGCACTTAATATAACTAAGCTATATGATCACATTCACCTCAAAGTTTTTTATTTTGGTCAAAAAAGCTTTGACTTTGAACTAGTTTTGAAATTTTTAAACAAATTCTATGAAGTTTATTAAAGTTTCAAAATCATAAATAAAACTATTTCACTCTACATTAATATAAATACAATAAAATTCAAATAACGAAAATTGAAAATATATAAATATATAAATTTATCATTATATTACTTCATTCAAATATGGAGAGCTTAAAACTTATCATGATTTAAATTCAACTTTAGTTCTCTCACATAATTTCAGTTATTAAAATTATGATATTTGAATAATGATTTTAATGAAGAAAACATTTTCATTTTATTGTTTTTACTTTAATTTAGCTATCAATTTCTGTTTGCATAAGTAGATACTAAGAAGCAACATTATATATTACACTTGTTCTGATTTCAATTATGTTAAATTTATTCTTTTAGACCCATCGTATTATAGTAATTATTTCCAACTTTTCAAATCAGTAAATGTGATTCATGGCTTGAAACATTGGCATAAAAATTGTGAACATAATAATTCCACGAGGAAAAAAAAAAAAACACCTCAACTAACTATCTTTTGAACTCATAATACCCTTAAATTTATATATTTCCAAACTCATAATGCATTTATGTTATCAATCTTAAAATTCAATCTCATTAATTTGCTCCCATTTAATTATTACTCCCAAGATAGATTTAGCCCCACAATATTATACACTTGGAAATCAACAATATTTGTGACTTCAACATTATTATTTTTATAACTTATTGTTTATAACCTCAATATTATCAATATTCTATTCTTCTGAATTCTTTAAATAAACTTCCAATTATTATACCTGTCAAGGTAGGTATATAGTGATCGTTATGTGTTGACCATTCATTAGTTTGTCGTTGAATTATTTCCATAATTGCATTTTAACCAAAGTTTTAAACAATTGTTATATTTTAATGCTATTTTTTGGAAATGTGCTAGTGTTTGATTGGGCATTATATTGAAGATCTTAGTGTTTGATTGGGCATTATATTGAAGATCTTATTGCAGGGAAAGGGGGAAATATCCTGAGTTTTTGGAGGCTTGTCATCATTAAAATTAGGATAAAAGTGAATCAATGCCAACTTTTGCTAGCCTCAAAGCTAGTGTTAGTTCATAGAAAATTATGTAATGTAGTTGGTTTCAAAAAATATTTGATAATTTATATTAATTCTTCCCCTACTTACACTTGCCACAAATCCTACTTACACTTACCACACTGCCTCCTGCTTGCTTCCACTCGCCACAATGGCCATCCATCTTAAACTCATTGTAGGTTTACATTAGGAACTAGGAATTATTCTCTAAGAAAATAAATGAATGAACTTCTAATTCCTAGATATGACTCATTTCATTTGGTGTCGAGAGAGTAATTGAAAAGGCGTAGTCCATGGTAGCAAGTTGAAAGTATGAAAGGGTGTACCTGAAAAGGATGTCTAGCATGTGTCTGGTGTACCTGAAAAGTATGTCTCACATTATTACTTATATTAACAGTCAAATAAGTATCTTTTGTGGTTATTTTTGAATTTAAAAAATATTTCAGCAAAATTCAATTTAAACTGAATTTGTATTTCTATTATTTCTATTCTAAACTAAATAGAATATTACATAGTTAATATTGGAATTGGAATTTTGACTAATCCATAAGAGTAAATTGCATGAACTGCTACTTTTTTCCTTTATTTGAGAAAACTGCCAAAAGTTTTTTTTCATTCATATCAACTAGAATGCATTCTATCAAATAGAATGATAAATGCTCTATTATTTATATCAATCAATCAACTAGAATGGTAAATGCATAAGACAATTATGAAATAGAAATATAATTTATTTATCAATGATAAATAATTTACCTATAAATGAGTTTGTTGAAACACAGTTCAACTTCCCCTCCTCGTTTCTATCTCTATTTTTTTCCTCGTCTAGTCTGTATCTCAATTCCATCATGTTTGTGTTTTATTTACACCTCTATCTTTGTCACTATAAGTCACATTAGAAATATCCTTTTTTCGACCAAGTAGATGGTGAAGCGGTGGGGCGATCCGATAGTGAATTTGATGCCAGAATGAGGCAATGATGCAGTTCCAAACATTCAATATAGGGTAGATGTATGTTCACTATTAGCAATACAAATTTATGAAAAGCAAAAATATAAACTGGTCGAATATTAAATAGAAGCACCACTCTTGCTGGCTACACTTGGGCTTGGCTGAGAATACATGTTCACACTTCATTTCAAGGTGGGAAAATCTCTAAACCCTCAATATTGCTAGCTTCAAAACGGAACAGTGAACACCAAATGAACCAAGTCCAACAACCCAAGTGCAACAGTGCTACCCAAAATCCTCAGTATATTGATGAAAACCTTCCCTATCAAATTTGTTTCTAGCCTCTCACATTCTACAGCTCAAATTATATAAGAAGAGAATATGTTGTAGGCATCCAATTGTGCTAACCCAGCAAAACTTGAACTTAGAGTGGACTTACCCCAATTTAAAGCTTTAGACATTTGCATAGAGGGAGAATGAGAAAAATGCAGATGACGTCAATGGCACTAGAAGGATTACCTTCAAACATTATGCTGCTCAGTTTGGTCTTGTCTTTTTTCCCATTTGGCTTACTTGTAGAAGGTATTTACTCTGGTAAAACTAGTATTAGGAAAAATAAAACATCAAAACCCTTTCTTTCTCTAGTGCTTGTCCCTTTCTTTCTTTGGTGTCTCGCTAGAGCTTCATTGAGACAAAAAAACCACTAGTGGCAAGATGTGGCAAAATTTTGAACTATGATGCTCAACCCAGGGTGCAAAGCACCTTCAATGGAATTCTCAACCATGGGATTTTGCTGCCAATGATGCTGCTCGAGATTCTTTTGCAACATTTTTGATCTCGCTACATTGTTTTCCTCCATTCTTTGAGAAAATATTTCCAACCCTTATCTACTCCTTGCAAAGCTTCCCACCTCACCACCAAGGTTTCCATTGTCGCCTGGGGATGAAGTAAGTTGTTGTTGTTGTTACAAAAGACCTATTACTATACCAAAAAAATTGTTATTGAATCCAATGCAACATCTGTTGATAGGTTATCAACTGGATCAAGAAAGCTCAAACTTACATAATTTGAATCACAAAAATTGGAAATATATAGAAAATCATGGCATAGACAAGATTGAAGAAGGAGGAAGGCCTATAGTTTGAGCCAACAATAAGCTATTTTCATGGACCAGGCATGTTTTCAGTAATAACTATATAATAAACCAGCAGTGGGTGATTACATGCATGAAGCCACCTACCCTAATGGTTTTCAAAACACACTATATTTTATAAAATTTGAATAAGAATTATTTTTATGGTCAATATTATTTGTCTTGTGCTACATCACTCTCATATTCAACTCTCATATTCGAGGAGCATCTGTGGTTGCCTCGTAACTGTAATTTTTGTTCAGTAATTGTAAATTTTGAAAATGAACAAAACACATTTTTTTCACTACTCCCAAGAGCATTATTACTGAAAATTCAAATCTGTGCAATCCTTTCGAAAGAACTATGAATCTCACTAATAAAATAGAAAATATAAATATTGAAAGTGAAGGGCTAATGAGGAGCATGAGAGACTTGACGTGTAGTCCTTTTGAAAGAAATGTAAATCTCACAAATTAAAATATATAATATATTTTATGTATAATTATTAAGTGTGTAGCAAGAGTCAAATATTGACGACGAAGGGATGATTGGGAAAATGGAAGTCAAGTTTTCAGTGGTTTTTAGTCGTCAACGAGTTGATGAATCTTTGATCGTCTTCCTTTTACTTTCTCTATCCTGGTGGTTGCCCCTGTGTTATATATGCTAACTGTGATTCTTCACCCTTGGTTTGGTTTGGGCCATTGGTTTTCTATAGCATTGATGTTGCCAATTCAGACTACCATAAATTTCAAACGCCAATATCAAAAATATGTACAATATTTGTTGTTGGTATGCTCAAACACATGAACCCTTCCTAGAATCATTGCCATAAGATGATTCCCTTCAGAATCATTTCCCTAAGAAGATTAGTTGTAGGGGATGGTGCACAAGCTCCATTCGGTCACTTGAATGGCCATAAATTTCAAACGCCAATACCAAAAATATGAACAAAAATATTTGTAGTGATGTGCTCGAGTGAAACAATATTTGCAGTAGTGTGCTCAAGTGCAGGAATCCGAATCCTCCCCCTTTTGGAATCATTTCCATACGCCAATACCAAAAATATGAACAAGAATATTTGCAGTGGTGTGCTCAAGTTTCAGAGTCCTTCCCCTTTTTGAATCACTGCGATAGGAGGATTAGTTGCAAGATATCGTGCACAAGCTCTGTTCGGTCACCACAACTATTTTTAGTTATTTGTTGAGGTTTATGTGGTATATTCACTTAGACATATCTTTACAACTCTAATCTACGAGTTTGACTTAATCAATTAAACAAGTTATTTCTCTCATTCTTGTTTATAATTTATTTCCTATCCATTCAATATGAAACATTCGCCACATTTATGAAAAAAACTCAAGAGGGGGCTTAACAAAGTAACCCTAGATTATCTCTATGAATATATAGAATCATTAGATAAGCATAGAGAAGAGAGATAATTCAAACTTCAAATAGAGTTAGAGGTAGTGCTTGATAATAACTTTAGATCTTTGGAAGACATGGTTCATAAACAAACAAACAACATAATATTAGAGTTGGAAACTTAATTGTAGAAAGTTGAGGTTAGAATACAAGAAATGGAAATGCAAAGTCTAGAAAACAAATAATCAATCCAAGAAGAAGACATTGATGATACAAAATATCTTAATATGAGGAGCAAGATTAAGAGCTAACAAAAAAGTTAAATAACAATTTGGCCCTAAATAACTTGAAAGGTAAATTAAATATCAAATCCATCAAAGAGGAAATGAATAGGCCCAAAGTTTTAGACCATGAGTGTAACAAAAGAACTTTGAACCTCATAATTTTTTATAAAAATAATAAAAATGAGGACACATAAGCAATAGTGAAGGAATAACTAGAAAATAAATTACAAATTGAAATAGTGTGTATTATAGAAGAAAAGAGGTAAGGTAAAATAATTGAGCATAAAGATATGTTAATTTGTGTTAAGGTAATCTCTAATCACCATAAATACATCATACATTAAACTATGAGTTTAAAATGATCAGAAATATTTATAAATGAAGGCATTGTTCCAAAATAACAAGTTGAACTAAGGAAGGGAGTTCAAAAGGTAAAATAAGTTAGGAAGAAAGGGAAATGAATAATAACTAGGAATAGAAAATATCTTATTGGGGACCGAGACAATTTTTTTATATAATAAATAGGACTTTAGGACACTTCAAATCCTCCCTTAGAATTGTCCTAGCTTTCCATAGAGCAAAAGGCATGTATTAAGTCAGATCTTGGGTTAAATTTATAATATATTTCTTTTTGAAACTTGGTAACATGAAGATCATAAGGTCCCTAACATAGAAGGATATGCTTGTGGTTGATATGGAACAGGGGATATTACCATAGAGGGGTTGGAGGTATAACTTGTTATATAAAAAAGAACATGTTTCCTTACATTATGATTCTCAAGAAAGACCCATTCATTCAATTCATGTGATTGGAGATATGGTGATTAATTCTAACAATATTTATATAGAAATTTGTTATTTCATGTCTATGAAATCTAGATTTTATAAGAAAAACAATCTAGATAAAAATTATCCTTACAATGGGTTAGAAGCAAGATATTTATAGTTTGAGAAATGAAGGTAATATCCTCTTGCTAGAATACTTTAATGCTAGAACATCAACTAATAAAGTTATTATTTTAAGAAATCATTCCAACTCAATCCTTTATGGTTAGAGGAGACCTTATTCTAGCTAACAAATATAAAAAAAGCTCAAAAGAATTGGTCAAGAATTTGTTTGGTACCAAGCTAATCAAGCTTTGCAATTCTCAATATCTAACAATTTACAATGGTCTAATGAAGCTGTTTAATTCCAACCAGATGACTTGTATTTATGGGTTTGGTATAAATTTGATAGGTTATGTAATATATGTTGTCTTCATCTACAACCAAATAGTAAATTTTGACTTCTTAAAGAACCATGAGACTAACTCTTATCATATACCTTTAACCCTAACTCTAAACTTTGTCATGTACAAAAGCACCATTGAAGAGAATTTTGATAACCAAACGCACTTGATTAAATCTCCTATCAAATAAGAACAATATTGAAGGCCTTTATCATAATTTTGTGATGGTCCAACCCTCTATACTTCCATTAAAAAATTATCTAATGTAGGAGCATATGCAAATCAAGTTCACTTTTTATCTCCTTAGGCCAAAATTCTATTTACCAAGGGATTTGGTTCCCTAATATATTTGATTTTGTAATATTTCTAAGTATATCTAGAAGAATTTGTCAAATATAGAATTAGTTAAGGATCCAAGCGATGAGAGCAAACAAAATTACTAAAATTAATAGAGGAAAGATAGTGCATGATTATTTAAGTTTTTCCTTATTGTATTTTCTTTGACACGATTGATCGAAAATATAGGTTTAATATTTTACAACTAATTGAGTTTTTTTAATTTAGATACTTTCTTAAATGAAATATCATGGAATTAAATTTAAGAGAGAGAGACAGGGGGGGGAGAAGGGAGGAGATAGTGACAATGTTGGAGGGAAAAGAGAGAGTGGATGGGGGAAGAGAGGGAGGAGGGAGAGAGGAAGGAAGATGGAGGTGGGGGGGGAGAGAAGGAGGGAGGGAGAGAGAGGGATGGAGTTGGAGGTGGGGGGAGAGGGAGGAAAGAACAAAGGCGTAAAGATATAGGGGTGGAGAAAAAGAGGTAGTGACAAGGGAGAGGTGGGGAGAGAGTTAGGGATAGAGGAGGGAAGAGAGAGAAGAGGAGAGGAGAGAGATAAGGAGACAATAGTAAGAGAGAGAGAGAGAGAGAGAGAGAGACACACACACACACACACAAAAATGGAGGCGACGGAGAGAAGAAGAGAGGGAGGGAGATAGTGATAGAGTTAGAGAGAAGAGAGAGAATGTGTGATGGCAGGGTGAGATAGAGGGAGGTGGGAAAGAATGACAGAGAGAGGAAGGAATAGAGAAATGACTCAGTGGAGAGAAGAAGAGAGGACTCAATAGAGATAAGGAGAGAGAGAGAGAGAGAAAGAGAGAGATGGAGTTGGAGGGGGAGAGAGAGAGGGAGAGAGTGATAAGGGAGATATGGAGAGAAAGTGAGGGAGAGAGGAGAGGGAGAGAGGAGAGGGAGAGGGAGAGAAGGGCAAGAGAGAAAGAGAGAGAGGGGGGGATAAAGAAACAGATATAGAGAGAGAGTGTGTATGTTTGGGGTGTGACATAGAGACAGGGAATAAGAAAGGGACACATAGATACAAATATAGATATTATATAGTATTATATAACCAGCGTAGATCCATCTTAACCCTGGATCTATCAAGCGTCAAGCGTGATCAAACCTCTTGAGGTGCAAACCTTTCCTCAAGTTTTGCACTCAAAAAAGATGTTAATTTAATTAAAATTTTACTTGCATTAAAATAAAATAAATGGTTAAAACAAAGCTTATAATTTGAATTGCGATGATGATGGTGGTGGTTGGTGTCCACTGAAATCAGATTTGGTCTACTAGAACCTAAGAAGATTATGTAATTGCTTGGTTTACTTTTAAATTGTGTTTAAGAAGGTTAT
This sequence comes from Pinus taeda, assembly GCA_000404065.3. Classification (NCBI taxonomy): domain Eukaryota; kingdom Viridiplantae; phylum Streptophyta; class Pinopsida; order Pinales; family Pinaceae; genus Pinus; species Pinus taeda. Next base: position 86,374 of record APFE030983208.1, read on the forward strand.
TATTGTAACAAATATTTTGAAAATGTGATTAAATGTGAGTGTGCATAGGACATTCCAAGAGAAAGTGTTTTTCATTTTTAACCCTTTTAGTGCCACAAAGATGACAAATTCTTTCAAACCATGATATTTTTAGAAGTGTCAAATGCCCTGCTTCACTTGATTAAATATCCTATCAAATAAGAACATATTGAAGAACTTAGTCATAATTTTGTGATGGTCCAACCCTCTATACTTCCATTAACAAGTCCTCTAATGCAAGAGCATCTACAAATAAAGTTCATCTTTGACCTCCTTAGGCCAAAATTCTATTTAGCAAGGGATTTGGTTGCCTAATTTATTTTATTTTGTAATATTTCTAAGTATATCTAGAAGAATTTGTAGTTAGAGTAAGGTGTCATTCATTAGCTATGTAAAATATAGAATTAGCTAAAATAAAAATATGTTGGGAAAACAAACTCAAATTGTTGGAATTTTTTTAAGAGATCTATTTTTATATGAAAAAAAGAAAAGATACCAAAAAACATTTATGTGAAGAGTGAAGAGTGGAGTGAGGGAGTGTGGATCACAGCAAGAAGAAATATGTGTAATTCTCCTTTACTGAATATTTAGACTTGGTATTTTTATCTTATGCCTCTACATATTAATTATATCTTTCATATGGTTCTAGTGTTTGTAATCATTTAAATTCACATTTTATATGTGTCGTCTACCCTATTTTGAAGCTCCAGTACCCTGCCACTAGTCATAGGATCACTCAGAAACCAATCACTCACAATATCAATCAAATTAATAAAACTGAGGGGAAAAGGCTTCAACTAGAGATCTTGACCAAATTCAAAGTTTAAGATCAGTCCATCAAACAAAGGAATCATGATATTTTTGGTTAATGATGAAAAAAATGTGAATTTTGTAGTCATAAGACTAAAAGGACATGCAGCCTTGTTTTGGGATGAAGTACAGGTAGAAATAAAGAGGAAATGAAAATCCATAATTAAAGATTAGGGCAGAATGGTGAAAAAATTTAAAGGTACATTGATGTCCAAGGATTATCAGTTCAACCTTTTTAGACAATTGCATAACATCAAATTGGAATATTTGACAATTAAATAATACACTAAAGAATTTTATAGATTGGATATTAGATTTTGTAATGTAGAGGAGGATTCTAATAAAGTTACAAGATACATTAATGGTCAGAGATTTGAGATTCGGGATGAGATCAGTCTCTTATCCATGAAGACTGTTAGGCCAAGAGTAACTCCATGAATAACTTGTTTTTCTAATTAATATAAAACATAGATATATACATGAAGAGGGAGACTATTGGGTTTCATCTCCCAATGTCTCCTCGTCTTCCAATTTCTCTTATTTTTCTATTTACAATATTTACATAGGATTCCTAATCCCAAATATTAGGTGTTCAACATTCCCCCCTTAATCTAAAGGGGTGTTGGTGAGTCCATGCATCACTCTGAATCTTTCAAACTTTTCCCTTCCAAGGGCTTTGGTGAAGATGTCTGCAATCTACTCATTTGTGGAACAATATCATAGGTGGATTGTTTTGGCCTCAACATAATTTCGAATCAGATGGTATTTTGTATTAATGTGCTTCGTTCAATCATAGAACTTTGGGTTCTTGGCCAACTGATGTAAGTGCATCTAACCTAGGTCAATCGTTTACTAGAGGAGTTAGTTTGTAAAGTGGGGATTTAATTATTTATTATAGTTTTCTATAGTTTTTAAGAGAAAATGATCATTCTTGTAAATAGGAGAAGATTCAAGAGTATTGTGGAAGGTTTGAGAAGATTATGGATTACTTAGCTCTTATCTAGGGATAAGGAATTGGATGAGAGATTTTAGGGATCAAAAGAGATATTTTGGGAGTTAGCTTAGGGATCTAGAATCTACCTTGGGTTATAATCCATTTGTATAAATTGAGGTGAGCCATGAGGCATGTAGGTAAGTAGAAGTGTGTGAGAGGTGTGAGTACCCGAATTTCATTATCCTGGCCAAAACCCTGGCCAATCCGGCCAAGTGAGCTTTCACCGCTCACCTCCAAACCTTTCATTACAACAAAGTCCTTCCAGCGTTTTATAGGCTCCATTACATATAATACCACGGGTAGAATACCATTGGTGCACAATACCATGTGCCCCAAAACCATCATTGTTTAACCTCCTTTGACTCTATCCCGAGTCAAGTTTACTTAACAATTATTTCTCTTGTAAATATTTTCTTTATTAATTAATCATTTGTTGAGGATGTCTATGTGCATATGCTTTGCATAAGTTTCAATTCAGTTTTATGTGTTTTTGTGAAGACCCTCTGGTTAGATGGTATTTGACTTGCGTAAAATTTTTGGTATCAGAGCAGTGTTAATGTTTTTGGTTGTATATGGGTTTGGTAATGCTTAAAATTTAATTGTGGACATATTTGTGAGATCTATGAAGAAGTCAGATTGCTTGGGTGAAGTTTCATTGGACATATTTGCATGTGAAGTGGTTAGATCTACTACATAGAGTTTTATTATTGAAATAATGGTGTATGAAGGAGCCATATATGGCAATATCTAGTGTGGATCTACCGTTGAGAGAGAGTCTGGCTTGCGGCGTCCATGCAACTACACCAAGGTAGACCTGGATCAACAATGGTGGTCGGCAACATTGGTGAAACATGAACATGACGGGAGCCTATGTTGAAACCCTCGGACGATGGTTGGAGCAATCGATTTGGTTTTGTCTTTTAACAATCAGGTTTATTGGATAAGTAATTGCTCAAATCACAATCCATACGGATTATGGTAATATTCCTGTTGGAAATTCCAGTAATGCAACAAATAATTTCCTGTAGAATGCAAATAATTTTCATACCCATTATTAAGAGGAGGTGTGTTGTAATAAGAGCCATGATAAGAGCGCATGTGTTCAATGTGGAGGTTGATTACATCGGAGTTCATATTTTGCGTGTGTGAGAGAGCAATAATTGCATTTAAAGCTTCGTGGATAGGTAAAAATATATATATATATTAGCTTGCAAATGGGGTAGCAAGCTAAGTGGGCTTGATTGTGGGGAAAAACTCCACAGTTAAGCGTGCTTGAGCCCGAGGAGATCTGGGATGGGTGACCTCCTGGGAAGTCCTGGTTACTGGGTGCAAGCCCCGGAAGTGATGATTGATGCTA
>APFE030983208.1:90106-109876 GCA_000404065.3 Pinus taeda
AACAACATGAGTTAAAATTATTAATATAGTAATAACATGAACTAAAATTGTTAATACAGTAATAACATGAATTAAATAATGATAATGATTTGTATAATAGTGTTACAAAATAGTGCTACAAAATACTAAAACATAAAACATAAAACACACACAGAATATAGTGATAACATGAATTAAAATATAGTGAGCATCACCCGATGCAATGAGTGCTAAGTGAACTATTCAAAAATCATGAGAAATTAGTCAGTTACGACTACCTCTCATGGAAATGGTCATACGTGAATGACTTACTTAACGCAGTTGAATCCCAAAAATGATATCTAATATATATATTTGAAATTGGTTTTACAAAGTCAAATTTTGGCCATTAACATGTGAAAGAATTGATCCATATACAAAAAAAAATAGGATTATAAAAGTGGAAGTATTGAAGAGAGAAGTGCTCGGTAGAATTTGGGTTGAATGAACTTTGATAAATGTGCAGTGCTTAATAATTATATGAGGTATATTTCTTTTACAACATTCACATGTACAAGCATTTATTTTGAAAAAAAAAAAATCACACTTCACATGGAAGTCACACTTTGGGAGAAATTCTCACTACTTGAATTTCATGTGGATTTCACGGTTTCTATCTTTACCTTTTTGGTATTAAGAGGGAAGAAAATATGTGCCACGCCTACTTACCATAAATCTTTGAACATTAATGTAATGCAATTTTTTTACAAAGTGATGATGATAAGGGTGAAACAATATGAAAGACATGAAAGTAAGATATGGAAGTCAATAAAGTTGTCTAAGGTGAATACTTAAAAGTTATTGGGTCAATTCAAGAAATTCATGGAAATTTTTGAGATTTTTTTTATGTAATGTGTCAAGTTGCAAGTGAATTTGAGAGTCAAAAGTATTGAATGTAAAAGGGTGCATTTTTGGTCATAGCCGACACCCAAGGTCCATTAAAAATTGATGTCAAATTAAAAGTCTAGGGTCAAAAGGAAATTCAGAGTCAAGTGAACAGTTTCATTGATTGTAATGCGTGCATGATCAGCGGAGCCCGACACCCAAAGTCTAGTCAAAGTGTTGTAAGGACAATTTGAAGAGTTAATGCAGTTGTTGTTTGTAGCAAAAAGGAGCAAGAAGTGCTCAGGAGTAAGTTTCAACTGAAAGGAACCATTGACCAAATTCAGAGGAGATAACTTGGTAAAGTGATTCAATTGCAGGTTATGGTGAAGAAGGTGAAGTTCGCGAAAGGAGAAGAATATGAAGATGCCATAGAAATTGGCATTGGTGATGAAGAAAAATAGATCATTGAATTAAAGGCACGACTTGACGTGATAATGGAGTTGTTACAAAGACAAAGACACAGATGGGTAATAAAGAAAATAGTTAAATGGCCAATTAAACAATTGATGGAAAGAATACTGAAGCACAAACTGGAAGTTTTAGAAGTAGAGAAATTGTAGACAAATATATACATTTGTGAACCAGAGAAAGGACCATTGCTTGGTGAAGAGGATGATGAATGTATGGATATGGACACCAATAAGAAAATTGAAGAATATGAGTAAGATTCAGTGGACAACTTGAAGGATTGTATGCTACATAAAGAAGTGATGTCGGAAGTCATAAGAGAGACCTCTAGGTCTCATGATTTTGAAACTAATACTTATTTTGTGTTTCCAGGGAGTGGAGAATCGCAAGAAACCAAGAGTAAGTTGGAAATTAAGGAAGCTCAGTAACCATTGGAGGAACCTATGAAAGTCTACAAAGGCATAAATATGGAGGTTGTTGTTGCAGAATGGATTTTTTAGAGGATTGGTTGGACAATCCAAAGAACATTTGTGAAGCAAATGAGATGATGATGGATTGCAAAAATTTCACAGAGGATGAAGATGAGGTTTCAATGAAGAAAATGCAACATCAAAGTGGAAGCAATAAGGATGACTTCCAAGAGAAGAGGCAGAGAATGATAGAAGATGAGTGGTATCCTAGTGAATTCATGGAGGACAAGATTCAATTTCAACAAATAATGGGTGATTTTTACCAACAAGAAGACAAGTTGGACATGACAATTGAAGAGATTAGAAAATTGATGGTGAAAATGTCACAAAAGAGACAAATTGTAGGATGGAAAGAAGATGGAAGAATATTGTTGATGACAACAGAACAAGCATATATCAGCAAGGAAAAGGGAGAATTACAACATAAAGTTTGGAATCCTAGAAGATAGAAAAAGAAAACAACAGAATGGCAGCAATATGACAAAGCAATTGATCAATGAAAAACTAAAGTTTGGGATATAGGAGGATTTTTATCATCTTATGAAGACTGATGGTCGGGAGATCATGATTTTCTTCTACCTAGGGAGTCTGATGCAGGTGCATCTAACCTAGGTCAATCGTTTACTAGAGAAGTTAGTTGTAAAGTGGGGATTTAACTATTTATTGTATTTTTCTATAGTTTTTAAGAGAAAATGATAATTCTTGTAAATAGGAGATGATTCAAGAGTATTGTGGAAGGTTTGAGAAGATTATGGATTAGTTAGCTCTTATCTAGGGATAAGGGATTGGATGAGAGATTTTAGGGATCAAAAGAGATATTTTGGGAGTTAGTTTAGGGATCTAGAACCTACCTTGGGTTCTAATCCATTTGTATAAATTGAGGTGATCCATGAGGCATGTAGGTAAGTAGAAGTGTGTGAGAAGTGTGAGAAATGAGAGGCCACGATTTCTATTGTAAATATTTTCTTTATTAACTAATGATTTGTTGAGGATTTTTATGTGCATATGCTTGGCATAAGTTTCAATTCATTTTTATGTGGCTTTGTGAAGACCTTTGGTTGTATGTTATTTGACCTACGTCACCAAATTTATTGTACAGTGTTATCAATAAAAAGAGGATTTGAATGCTCTTGTTTCTCCTACAAATCTTCCAAAAAATTTCTTAGCCACACAATTTCCTTTGTTGCTTCCGCTGCTACCATATATTCTGCCTCAGTTGTGGAATCTGTTGGAACTGATTATTTGCATGACCTATAGATGATAGCTCCTGATCCAAGACTCATAACATAACCTGAAGTAGATACCCCATTTTCTTTATCTCCATCAAAATCTGAGTCAGAGTATCCAGTCAAGTTGAAGTCACCCACCTGTGTATACTTGAGTCCAAAGTCTTTAGTTCCCTTAAAGTACTTTCGAACTATTTTTGTAGCATACCAATGACCCTCACAAGGCTTTTAAATAAACCTAGAGAGGATTCCAATAACAAATGAAATGTCTAGTCTAGTAGTATTTAGGTAGTTGAGACTTCCTATGAGTTGTCTATACTTTGTTGCATCCTCAAATTCTTTTCCTTCAGTGGTTGTGAGCTTTAAGTTTTTTTCCATTAGAGTAGTCAAAGGATTTCATTTATCCATGCCAAACTTGTTCAACATATCTCCAGTGTACTTCTTATGAGCAAGGAATATAAACTTTGTATGTTGGGTTACTTCAATACCAAGATAGTAGTGAACATAGCCCAAATTTTTCATCTCAAAACCTTTCCTCAGTTCCTTCTTTATGGATGCAGTGTAGCTCTCGTTTTTCCCTCCCATCAGAAGATCATCTACATACACCATAAGATATATAATTTCTTTTCCAGCTTTCTTGGAAAAACAAAATTGCATCATCAAGATCATAATGTTTGAAATTGGGTTTTAGAAGATGCACAGTCAATTTCTCGTACCAGGCTCGCGGTGCTTGCTTGAGGCCATAAAAGGACTTTAAAAGCTTGGATACTTTATGTTCTTGACCCTTTACAAAAAATCCTTCTGGTTGGGACATGAAAACATTCTCTTTCAGATCTTCATTCAAGAAAGCGGTTTTTACATCCATCTGATGGACTTCCAACCATTTTGAGTTGCCAAGGCAAAGAGTGTTCGGATGGTAGCCCATTTTGTTATGGAGGCAAGATTCTCCTCATAATCGACTCCTTCCTTATCTGAAAAACCTTTTTTCCACAAGCATGGATTTGTGCTTGTCAAGTGAACCATCTACATTATATGTGTTTTTGAAGACCCACTTGCATCCTATTATTTTTATTCCTAATGGAGGATCAACCAGCTTTCAGGTGTTATTATTTATCAAAGCATCAAATTATTTTTACATCACTTCTTTCCATTCATAATGCAAAATGGCTTCTTTGAAGGAAGTTGGCTCGAAATCAATAAACAAATGCAGTTCACAATCATAAGAAACATCCATATCAATAGGTGATTCATAATCGTCTACATCAACTCCATTCTATCTAGTTGAGCTTCGTGTTCCAATCTTTCCAACCTCATGGGGATGAACACTTTCAAGTGTATTTGTTAGCCATTTTGGAGGACCTTTGTGAGATGGCTCAGGATGCTTAGTTGATTGAGATGGGGCTGAATAAATATTTAGTCTCCCAATTATGTCAATCACATAATTCTAAGTGTCATCAGTGGCTAAAGGTTCATGCGGGGGAGAGAGTGCTTCAAAAGAAGATTCCATAGATTGATCCAGTATAGGGATCCCCCCTTCAAGATGTGGAATCTCATTATCAAACTCTTGAAAATAACTTGCATCTATGAATCCATCCAAGCGATCAAGTTGTCTCTCAACAACATTGTTAGTCTTGAAAGATTCAAGAAAGATCACATCTCTATATATTATAAACTTATTATTCACTTCATCATAGAGACAGTATGATTTGGAGGTGTTTGAATACCTCAAGAAAATGCATTTGCGACTCCTTGCACCAATTTTGTTTCTTTATTCCTTAGGTATCAAGGCATAACAGGTGGAACCAAAAACCTTAAGAGGCCTCACCAAAGGAATGTGGTTGTACCACATTTCATAGGGAGCCTTGTTTTAGATAGCATTAGATGGAAACCTATTATTTATATACACAACACATAGAACTGCATTAGCCCAAAACATCAGTTTAACATTCTCCAAAAACATCATGGAACGTACCATATTTAAGATTGTCATGTTCATTATTTCAATTACTTTGTTATGTTGGGGATTATAGGGCACTGTTTTTTAATATTTGATCCCATGTTGGTGAAGATAGTTTTCAAATTCATTTGAAGTGTATTATTTTACATTATCAATGTGAATAGAGCCAATATGGTATTGTGCTTCATTTTTAATCCATGCATGAAAGTTCTTAAATGTTTCAAATGCTTCAAAATTGTTCTTCAATAAATAAAGCCAACACATTGTGGTGTAGTCATCAATAAATGTCATCATATATTTGTTACCATTTGCAGAAGGAACAAACATTGGGCCATATAAATCTGAATGAATGAGTTCAATTTTTCTGTGTGCTCTGGAATGAGAATCATGAAAAGACTGTTTGTTGTGCTTTCCTAAGATACAAGCATCACATTGCTTAAGCTTCCTGGAAATTGTAGGAAAACCAGTAACACCATTTTTCTTCAACAAATGGAGGTTGTCGTAGTTTAAGTGTCCAAATATAGCATTCCATAAAAAGCTTGATGGAAATGTGGTCATACCACAAAAAACCCTGAGATGCCTCACCGATGGAATGTGGCCATACCACATTTCATAGGGAGTCTTGTTTTAGAAAGTATTAGATGGACACCTATTATTTATATACACAACATATAGAACTGCATTAGCCCAAAACATCAGTTTAACATTCTTGAAAAACATCATGGAACGTACCATACGGTTGTTTAATGTTTGATCCCATGTTGGCGAAGATAGTTTTCAAATTATTTTGAAGTGTATTATTTTCCATTATCAGTGCGAATAGAGCCAATATGATATTGTGCTTCATTTTCAATCCATGCATGAAAGTTCTTAAATGTTTCAATTGCTTCAAAAAATTTCTTCAATAAATAAACCCAACACATTCTAGTGTAATCATCAATAAATGTCATCATATATTTATTACCATTTGCAGAAGGAACAAGAATTGAGCCACATAAATATGAATGAATGAGTTCAATTTTTCTATGTGCTCTGGAATGAGAATCATGAAAACATTGTTTTTTTGTGCTTTCCTAAGATATAAACATCACATTGCTTAAGTTTCCTAGAAATTGTAGGAAAACCAGTAACACCATTTTTCTTCAACAAATAGAGGTTGTCATAGTTCAAGTGTCCAAATATAGCATGTCATAAAAGACTTGATGGAAATGTACCTTCATCATAGTGATAATTTTATGGAAATTTTTGTGCACAAGCATAGGTTTCTTGCAACTTCATAAGTATTTCTTCTTCTATCATATTCGTGACAAGTGAGTGATTTGATGCTTTTCTAACCTTGACATTTCCATTAAATATATGAATGGATTTTCCTTACTAGTGGATGTGGACCAAAGGCAACAAGTTTATCCTCAACTCTAGGAAGTATAGAACATCATGTAGAAGAAAGTCTAGAAAACCATGCAGTTTGAGTCTGATGGTGCCAAGCCCTGATGGCTTGAGTTTTGACTTGTCTACAAATCATACTGCTCCATCAACATTATCGGTGAATTATTCAAAGAAATATCTTCTGAAAGTCATGTGGCAGGTTTCTCCTGAATCAAGCAACCAAAAATATTTCCATGAATCAAGTGAAGCATTAAATAAATCTTCAGTACTCCAATGTTGCAATGTGCCATAACATAATGAGCGAACTCGGGTGCTTTTAATTTCCCATTGTCAACAATTTTAACTTTTCTTCCATTTCTTTACTACTTAATTTTGTCCCAAGGCAGCTTATATGTGAATCCATCATGTCCATTTCTATTGCATCACATGCAATGAAGATCAGACCTTTCTCCTTGGAAATTACTCCCCCCCTGCCTCTAAAATTCTTCCTTCCTCTTCCTCTTCAGCCACCTCTTCCTTTAGAAGAATATTGTGCATGATACTTCTCTTTTTGTGCAAGTCACATAGCTTCTTCAGTAGACTGAGGAGTTATCTTCTTCCTAGAAACCTTCTCTCTCTCAGCAAACTTATTCTCAAGGGAGTCAAAGGTAACCTCCTTAATGGTGTCACTTGCTTACAATGGCTCAAGATAATGTAAATAGGTGGGATATAGTGCCTTAATGTAAGCTATGAGAGGAATATATATTTCAACACCGGTGGATTTTATGTCATGCATAATGGATCTTACTTCTGATGCTAAGGCAAGAGGATCATAATTTTTCAACTCCAGGTTAAACAACTTAATCATCAATTGAAGAACTTCAAGTTCAGAGTGTGAGCCATACAATTCCTTCAACTTTTTTAAGGCTTCAAAGGCATTTGAAAAATGGAGAAATATGGTGACTCACCTCTTCATTTATAGACACTGCAATAAAGGCATAGACCTTGTTCTTTTTTTCCCAAATCACAAGCTCCTTGTCTGAAGTGGGATTTTCCAGTGCATTGTATCCTTCTCCTTCACAAAACCCTCTCCACAACTCATTAAAAATTAAGGTGTGTTTTATCTTCTGAGACCACTCATGATAGTTCTAGTTTCCAGAGAAAACTACTCCCACAATGGAGATGAGTGAATGGATAGTATAGTTTGATCTGGCCTCAAAAATTATTATAATACTTGCAACAGTAATTTGGTGTCTTTGTAATAAAAATAATTGGCTATGCCTTCAAAATACTTCAAATAAAAATGTAGGCTCCAACATATACATTATTATCTTCAACATATAAATTACGGTCTTAAAAAAAAAACTCGGTATGCAGTCTTAAAAAAAGGATCCCATCATATACTTCAACGCACAGAGGTTGCGTATATTGGCCTTTTCTTAAGAATTAGTTTTCATGATACACCATACCAAATACGCCTTTCATACATGGTTTCCAATATACAACATACCAAATATGCCTTTCATACATATGGTTTCCAATAGATACCATACCAAATTTTCATACACAGTTTTCAATATACACCATACACCTTTCACTATGTGGAGCTCAACACAAAGTGCGGTCTTCAAAAAAGGGAGCACATAGCAAGTTTGAAAACACCACAGTCACGGTTTTCGTCCCTCCAAACTTGTTTAATCACATAATGCAGTAATGTTAGCATACCTCAAATCAGTCAACACATCATTCAGTCCATCAACATGCATAGTTCACACAAACCAATGTTCATTTGGCAAGTCGAACTAGCGTTCAACCAATTTTAAGGTGGAGACAATCCAATGTTCAACTGAATGCACGGTATTCCCTTTCTTTTAAATCAACGTAGTAATGGAATAGCATGTCAACCATATGATGCTCAGTCATTTTCATTCACAGTGTTCCCACAGAGGATGGCTCAAATATATAGCATTCAATGCAGAATGGAGGCATTGCACTTGGGCTCACATCCGACCAAAACGACCCTGTTGTAGATGCCACCCACTCGGAGATATTTCGGAAAGAGATATATTAATTGAACAACGAAGGATCCACACTCACCATTGCATCAGAAATTTAAAAAATAATAGCACAGGTCGACAATTCAAACTAGCTTTCATCACGGCGGGGGATTCATCCAGCATTGATTTAATGTTGCTCTCAATGATGTATTCCACGACTGCAACGCGTAGATGTATCACATACATGCAACATTCAATGTTTCCTTCCAACGAAATGACGAAACACGGAAAATAATTGGAGAATGGGTTGCGTGAATTATATGAAAGAGGGAAAAAATGACCATTGGGACAATATAACAGAGAATGATGGTAGTAGATAGGAGTTACAGGGAAAAAAATGTTAAAAAATCGAGATTGGATCTGATACCATGCCAGTCTAGGAGTAATTTCAAGAATAACTTGTTTTTTGAATTAAGATAAAACATAGATATATACATGGAGAGGGATACTATTGAGTTTCATCTCCCAAGGTCTCTTTGTCTTCCAATTTATGTTATTTTTCTATTTACAATCTTTACATAGCATTCATAATCCCAAATATTAGGTGTTCAACAAAGATGAGAGGATTCCTACCAAGTTGCTTTAAAAGCAAAAGAAAAATCACCAGGAAGCAGAGTCAAAAGAACAAAGGAAGAAGCCCTGCAAGAAGTAAATGACAAGTGGTAAATAGAGGTATAATTCAATCTCCAAGAAGAGAGTGGAAGTTCACTAATAGGAGGTGATTTTAGAGGAGGAAGATAATTTTCTAGAGGCAGAGACATAGTTAGAGACTACCAACCTAGATGCTATATGTGTGGAAAGTTGGGACACGTCTTGGGAATTCTTAGAAAATAATCCAATAAATTAGAGAGGTGCACATGTTGCAAAATCCAAAGAGAAGGTGCAAATACAATAGAAAATGAAGAAGTTCCTGAGGTAAGAGAATCATTGCTAATGAAAAGAGTTTTGATTAATTCACAAAGAGAATCTAAGGAGCTGACTCAAAGGAAAATCTTGGTTAGGACCACATGTAAGTCAAAAGGTAAGTGTTGTGAGCTTATATTGATAGTGGAATTAAAATCAATCTTGTTTCTACAGAGATGGTAGAGAAACTAGATTTAAAGTGGACAACACATCCTACTCCTTCTAGAGTATCTTGGCTACAAAAGGGTCATCAAATCTTAGTGAATAAATAGTGTAAAGTAGAGTTCCATGTTGGGAGATACAAATTTTAAATATTAGGTGATGTGATGCCTATGGATGCCTTCCATATCTTGTTGGGGAGGCCATGGCAATTTGATCGTAAAATTGTCCATGTTGGAAGAAAGAACACATATAGCCTTGAAAAATATGTTCAGAAACACACATTGTTACCTTTTCCAAACGAAGGAGTTAAAGATGAAGTTTTTCTTAACATCTTGTTTGTGAGTGGAAAGGAGTTGTTACAAGAGGTTAAGAAGGAAGAATTACATTTTGATTTAATTAGTAAATCCAAAGTAATTCTTACTAATACTAGTCTAGATGATTTGTCTGATGAAGTTAAGTTTATATTTCTTTTCCAAGGAAATGTCCAAGAGGATCCACCCAAAGGGATCACTTCTCGTTGGCTTATTAGCATAGCCTAACCTTGATGGTGTCGAGTAAAATTGACCCCGTGACTCCCATTAGTGAGGTTCTTTAGCAACGGGAACTCGACCAATTGAGCTAACCCTCAGGGATAAAGTTAAGGTTATGCTAGATGATTTTCCCAATATAATTATGGATGATTTTCCAAGAAAATTACCCCGTGTTTGAAGAATTAACCATCATATAGATTTAATTCCAAGAGAAAATCTTCCAAATAAGGTAGCTTATAGAATGACTTCTCAATAAAATGAAGAGAAAAAGAAGCAAGTGCAAGAGTTGTTAGACAAAGATAATACCAAATAAAGTTAAAGTATATGTGTTGTTCCAATAGTCCTTAGTCCAAGGAAGGATGGTGGATGGAGGATGTGCACTAATTAAAGGGCCATCAATAAAATAACAATCAGCTACATATTTCCTCTTCCACAAATTGATGTCTTGGTTGATTATTTGAGTCGTGCTAGATATTTTTCTAAAATTGATTTAAAGAGTGGGTACCACCAAATCCAAATAAGTGGATGAGTGGAAAACATATTTTAGACCAATGATGGATTTTATGAGAGGTTAGTGATGCATTTTGGTCTTACCAATGCACCCAAAACTTTCTTGATCCTAATAAGTGAAATCTTGAAGGAGTTCATAGGTATGCTTGTCATTTTTTATTTGGATGAAATTTTAGTGAACATCCAAACAAAGGAGGAGAATTTGAGGCATCTCATATTAGTTTTAAAAACCTTGTAGCATGAAAAGTTGGTGATTAATTTGAAGAAGTGTACATTTATGAAAATATAATTAGTATACTTAGGATTCTTCATTTCTGAGGATGGTCTAAAAATTGATCCATAGATTTTTCAAAGTGATTATTGAGTGGCATGTTCCAAAGAATATTTTTGAAGAAGTTTCCAAGGTCTTGCAAGTTTTCATATAAAAATCATTGATAATTTTAGCAGTCTTTATGCACCTAATATGGAAACCATCAAACAAAGTATCCAAACATTCAAATGGAATGTAGCAATAGATATAAATTTTAAGTTGCTAAAGCAAACGATCATAGAGTTGTTTACTTTCTGGTTGAAACAGATGTAAGTGGAATTGTTATTGGAGCAGTTTTAAGTCAAGAAGGATGACCAATTGTGTATTTCATAGAGAAATTAAATGAAGCAAAACAGAGGCACTCTTCTTATGATAAAGAGTTTTATGCTATAGTTCAAGCTTTAAATAAATGGAGGCATTACCTAATTTGGACTTGTTAGCATAGATAATTTGCAAACACGAGATGAAAAAAAAAAAGAGTTAGTGTAGCATCAAGAAAAGTCAAAATTTTGATGAAAAGTTGGAGAATTGGCTTATCACACTCAAGGTTTCTATATTTGTAGACCTTATGTTTGACATTTTATTGGTAGATTTTTCTCATAGCCATGCAATGCCTCATAGAGTCACTACCTACAATTGACTTTCTATTGTAGGAGAATTTGGTGGGCAATCAAATAATATGTCTACAAACACATTGCATTTGACTACACCTTTATAGAGTCCAAACTAGATGTCTTTTTAATATAACACAGTTATATGATTTATATGATTTAGATGTAAAATGGCATCAAAGATTATATACATACCTACAAATTGTGATATTCTAAATCTGCTTGGGAAATTTGAGCCTCCAATCAAATAGCCAACCTCGAAATGATGGATGGAAATGTTTTCATTGTTCTCTGAGGTAAATGGATGGAAAGGGAGGTTGTAATGGTTTCCATTATTTTATCATGCGAGTTAAAATTCGCAAAGAAACTAAATGCATATTATTGAGACTTGTAGATGTAATTAGCAATGCCAAACCCATAACAATTGATTAATCAATCTATCTTAATGAATAACATGATGTTGTCTGAGCCATCCTTGTCATAGTGTCAATAGCACCAAGCACACACCTCAAAATAATTGATTGAATAATTGTAAATTGATATCATATATGTTGGATGGTTACCTTTTATATTATATCGATATTATATTATAATTGTACATCATTCATTGGCGTTAACTGATGTTTATATTAGAAATTGTATTTGTACTCTTGATTCATTTAAATGCATTGGCTAGCAGAGATAGTGATATTAGTTCATGTTATATTAATATAATTAATTTCAATCCACCAAATCCATTGATATTACAATTATGAAGCTAATTTTGATACATGATATTTGTATATAATTTATTTGAATCCACCAACTCCATTGATATTCCTTTAATATAGCTAATTTTAATTCACTATAGCTAATTTCAATTCACTAAATTTGTTGTTAGAGCAGCACAGGGTATTGAAGAGAAATGGAGTGTGCCCTTCAATATGACATTAATGATGTTTGCGAAACAAATAATTTCGTTGAAAATACATTTTCGAAACTTCAAGACACATCACAAGAGATGGTTATATAAAATTGTAAACATTAAATACGTTAAAAATGCCCTATGACAGGCATTTTTCCTGTCAAATTCCAACCCTAATTGAGATGACCTTGGACTTTTCAAAGCATAATTAACCTCCCTAGAATGTCCAACAGGAGATCCGAAAAACCATTTAATATGTAATGCAGGATTGGAACCCTAACACTCTGAGTTAACCAAAAATACCTGACATCATTGGTAATTAAATGACTACCAACCAAGTTGTACTTTTTTTAATCGACAAGCTTGTGGAAAACTTTGTTTGTACTAAAATTCCCAATCTTCCACTGGTATTTGATACATAAAGTACTAAATCGTTAGTATTAACTAATTAGGTAGTTAATTGTTGGGATAGTTGGTGGTGGCAAACGCTAATTTGGCAAAGTAATAACAATATATTTTGACATAAGAAGATATAATAACATAAGCTAAAATTCTCTTAATTATTGTTCATTGATCTACATTTTGGGCTTTATTGCTAACATTTACATTAGTATTAGGATACCCTCTATATTTCCTACCCAATGTAGATTTTTTACTCTAATTAGTGATACTAGGACTTTTTTCTCTATATAATATGAGCAATAACAATTTCCATAATGAAACAGGACATTGGACAATTCTAAAAATATTATGGTTTGAAAGAATTTGTCATCTTTGTGACACTAAAAGGGTTAAAAATGAAAAGCACTTTCTCTTAGAATGTCCTATGCACACACTCACATTAAATCACAATTTCAAGATATTTGTTACAATAATAACCTTCTTAAATGCAATTTTAAAGTAAACCAAGTAATTACATAAGCACCATCATCATCACAATTCAAATTAAAACCTTTGTTTTAACCATTTATTTAATTTTAATGTAATTAAAAATTTAATTAAATTATTATTATTAAATGGTAAATTTATATAATATGTTTATGCATGTGTGAGTTTACAAAGAATGAATATATTTTTGAGAATTTGAAATTTCTATTAAAATAATTTTCATTCATTTCATATATGTATGATGTATGTATGTAGTATGTATGTTCCCAGTAAAATAGAAGGTTCCACAAACCTAAATTCTTGGCAATAATTTTATTACATAAATAATATTAAATATATATTTTTTAATATTTATAAAATATAAATCCAAATCAAATTTCATAATTTAATAAATAAATAAATTATTATTACCATCTGAACCACCTTAACACCAGATTTTATCAATTGGCTAAGAGGGATCAAATATCTCGAGGTGAAAAACTCTTTTTTGAGTGCAAAACTTGAGGAAAAGTTTGCACCTCAAGAGATTTGATCGCTCTCGACGCTTATAGATTTGGGGTTAAGATGGATATAGGTTGGTTATATAGTACTATATAATATCTATATTTGTATCTATGTATCTCTTTCTTATTCCCTCTCTCTATCTCAACCTCCAAACACACACACTCCCTCTCCATATCTATCCCTCTCTCTCCCTCTCTCTCTCTATCTTTTCCCTCCAACTTTGTCACTATATCCCTCTCTTTCTCTCCTTCCCTCCCCAGGCTCCCTCTTAAATTGGATTCCATGATATTGTGTTTAAGAAAGTATTTAAATTGAAAAAACTTGATTGGTTGTAAAATATTAAACCTATATTTTGGACCAATCATATAAAAGAAAATACAATAATGAAAAACTTAAATAACCATGCACTATCTTTCCTCTATTATTGTTAGTCAATTTATTTGCTGGCATCGCTTGTATCCTTAGTTAAGATGGATCTATGTTGATTCTTAATAATATTATTCATATTATATATATTTCATATCTTTATATATAAATTATTCTCTTTTTTTTTTTTATTGAAACCTTGATTTAATTAATATGAGAAATTTTTAGTGTTGTGAGCTTAGAGGGTTTAGATATATCTGAAAAATAATGATACCTTTTTCCTTTAGATTTTAATTAAAAAAATATAAAATAAATATTTGACGGTAAATAAGTTATGTTTTGGGGCATGTGGTATTGATAAGCCATGGTATTGACCGTGGTATTGTAAACAAAGTATATTACATATTAATAATATCCACATAAAGTGGGGTGAATATCCATGGTAGATCATGTCATTGTTATAAAAAAAATTTGATTGTGAAATAAGTGATGGTTTTTGAGCATGTTGTGTTGATAAGTCGTGGTATTGGCCCCCGGTATGGTAACAAAGCCTATCCAGAAATTAATAACAAAATCAAAATATAAGTACTTGAATTTAACTTTAACTTTTTATTATTACTTGAGCCAACATTTAAATGTTTACATGCATTGAGCTATATATTACTTTTAGCTTTATTATTTATTACTTTTAATATTTTATTTTATTTTTAAATTTAGCCTACATATAAATGTTAAATGCTAAACATTTATGCCTTATAATCTACCCCTATTAACCCCACATTGGGCTGTAGAGCACCTCTCGACAAGCATAGATCCATAGAGGCTCATTCTATAGCCCAGTGTCAAGGCAATGTGTAAGAATGTATATCCCTCTTAAAATAAAATTAAAATTAAAATATTCTCTAAATGGAAAAGCAATGTCCGCTATAATAGAAAAGAAAAGAAAAACATACTATGCATAGCTAATTAGTTGTCCATATGTCCTAATATAATTTCATGTAAAGTAATAAAAAAAAATGTATACAAGATGTTTATACCTTATACTTTTCAAAAATATTTTAACACGTGATATCAACTTCATGTATACCTATATATAGAAAAAAATGTTAAAAAAAATATTTTAATGTTATATAGAATAAAAATTAGTATGAGTTTATTGTAGAATATTTAATATGAATTTAAAATTGACATATATTTAAAAATATATTAACAATAAAAAAGCTATACACATGTTATGTAATCTCTATAACATTCAAAAATACAATTTAAATAATAAAAATTACACATTGTTTTTTGCACTCTAAAATAACTTTGCGCATAAAGAAATTTGATCCCTCACGGCTTATGTTAGATCCATGCTTAAGATGGATCTATGCTAGTGGAGAGGTGCTCTACAGCCCAGTGTGGAGTAGATGTTAAGTGTAAATGTTTAACATTAAACATTTAAAAATTTTAATAGGGGTAGATTAGAAGGTGTAAATGTTTAACATTTAACATTCTATTATAGTCGACATTGTTTTTCTATTTAGAGAATATTTTATTTTTATTTTTATTTTTATTTAAGAGGGCGGACATACTTATACATACCTTCACATTGGGTTGTAGAATGAGCTCTGCCTCAATAAAAGGACAAATATAAAATCAACACTGAACTCCTAATATCCTACTTGTTCTCTTTTCTTTCATTTTGATTTTTACTTTCCCCTCTCCATCAATTCAAAAATATTATCACTAACATTCAACCCCTATCCATTTAATTTTGGAGAAAGAAAGAATGTTTGAGCAGTGTCACTAGGCATGTGATAAATAAAGGAGATATGTTGAGTTGGCAACAAGTACAAAACTATTGTGGGATATGAAATTAAAGGTAACAACAATGAGCAAGGAGGAAATCAATTGGAGAATTCAAGAAGGAAAAGAGAAAACCTTAGGCCCGCATACGAACTAGGAAAATAAGTGATATGATAGTATAATATCTTTATATGATAATAAACCACTTTTCTTGTTCAGAACAAGGAAAAAAATTACCCTAATATAATGGCATCCGTATGAAAAATTAAAATTGATAATAAGAATGAAGTATCCCTTTAGGTAGAACATCTATCTATATAATGATTTTTGCGAACTTTGATGTCCTCAAAACATTCATATCATTAGAAGAGGGGTATTGCAATTTCCTATCTAGAGAACCTTAATACAATATTAGGAGGTCCTAGTGTCCTCAAATCATTCATATCATTAGAAGAGGGGTATTACAATTTCCCATCTAGAGAACCTTAATACAATATTAGGAGGTCCTAGTGTACGGGGGAGATCCATTAGAAAATTAGTCATCATCCCTTCATTTAATTTCAGCAAACCAATTTAGGCTTTTGGAAATTGGGATTTTAGTTGTACATTTATTGTGGCTTACCTAATTCATACTCGTTAGCATAGATAATTTGCAAACAAGGGATGAAAAAAAAGAGGTAGTGTAGAAAATTAAATTTTTGTTGAATAGTTGGAGCATTGGCCTATCAGACTCAAGGTTTCTATATTTGTAGACCTTACATTTGACATTTTATTGATAGATTTTTCTCATAGCCATGCAATGTCTCATAGAGTCACTACCTAAAATTTACTTGCTATTGTAGGAGAATTCGGTGAGCAATCAAATAATATGTCTACAAACACATTGCATTTGACTAGAACTTTTAGATTCCAAACCAAATATATTTTTAATATAAAATGTTATATGATTTATATGTAAAATGGTATCAAAGATTATATACATACTACGAATTGCAATATCCTAAATCTGCTTGGGAAAGTTGAGCCTCCAATCAAATAGCCAACCTCGAAATGATGGACTGGTAATGTTTGCATTGTTCTTTGAGGTAAATGGATGGAAAGTGGAGGTTGTAATGGTTTCCATTGTTTTGTCGCACTAGTTCAAATTCACAAAGAAACTAAATGCATATTATTGAGACTCGTAGATGCAATTAGCAATGCCAAACCCATAACAAATGATAAATCAATTTATCCTAATTAACAACATGATATTATCTGAGTCATCCTTATTATATTTAAAATGTTATCTGAGTCATCCTTGTTATAGTGTCAATAGCATGAGCACACACCTCAAAATAATTAATTGAATAATTGTAAATTGATATCAGATCTGTTGGATGGTTACCTTTTATAGTATATGGATATTGTATTATAATTGTACCTCATTCATTGGCATTAATCCACCAACTCCATTGGTATTCCTTTAATATGGCTAATTTCAATTCACTAAATTTGTTGTTAGGGTAGCACGGGGTATTGGAGAGAAATGGAGTGTGCCCTTCAATATGATAATAATGATGTTTTTGAAAAACAATAAGTTGTAGAAAATTTATTTTCGAAACTTTAAGACACATCACAAGAAATGGTTATATAAAATTTGCAAACATTAAATATGTTTAAAATTCCCTATGACAGGCATTATGACAGGCATTTTTCCTGTCAAATTCCAACCCTAATTGAGATGACCTTGAACTGTTCAAGGAATAATTAACCTCCCTGGAAAATCCAAGAGGAGACCCGAAAAACCATTTAATATGTAATGCGGGATTGCAACCTTGACACTGTGAGTTAACCAAAAATACCTGACATCATTGGTAATTAAATGGCTACCAACCAAGTTGTACTATTTTTGGTTGACAATCTTGTGGAAAACTTTGTTTGTACTAAAATTCCCAGTCTTCGAGCTGTATTTGATCCATAAAGCAATTTAATTAATTAGGTAATTAATTGTTTGAACACTTTGTGGTGGAAAACGCTAATCTCGCAAAGTAATAACAATATACTCTAACATAAGTAGATACAATAACATAAGATAAAATTTTCTTAATGAAATAGGGCATTGGACAATTCTAAAAATATTGTGGTTTGAAAAAATTTATCATCTTTGTGATACTAAAAAGGTTAAAAATGAAAAACACTTTCTCTTGTAATATGCACGCTCACATTAAATAACAATTTCAAAATATTTGTTACAATAATAACCTTCTTAAATACAATTTCTCTATAGAATATGAGCAATAACAAGTTCCATAATGAAACAGGGCATTGGACAATTCTAAAAATATTATGGTTTGAAATAATTTGTCATCTTTGTGACACTAAAAGGGTTAAAAATGAAAAGCACTTTCTCTTGGAATCTCCTATGCACGCTCACATTAAATCACAATTTCAAAATATTTGTTACAATAATAACCTTCTTAAATACAATTTTAAAGTAAACCAAGTAATTACATAATTTTATTAAGGTCTAGTAAAACGAACCTGATTTTAGTGGACACCAACCACCACCATCATCATCACAATTCAAATTATAACCTTTGTTTTAACCATTTATATTATTTTAATGTAAATAAAAAATTAATTAAATTATGATGATTAAATGGAAAATTATACAATGCAATATGTTTTATGCATGTGTGAGTTTTACATAAGAGTAAGATATAATTTTGAGGAATTTTGAAATTTTGCCTAGAAAGAATATTTTCCATTTATTTCATATATATATAATATAAGGAGAGAGAGAGAGAGAGAGAGAGAGAGAGAGAGAGAGAGAGAGAGGGGTCAACAAACCTAAAACTTCTTAACAAATAATTTTATTACATAAATAATATTAAAAATATATTTTTTTTTAATATTTAAAAAAATATTTAAATCAAAAAATCAAATTTCATAACGTAAATAACACATAATAAAATAAATAAATAAATAAATTATCATTATCATCCTAAATCACCTTAACCCCAAATCTATCAAGCAAGCACTGAGAGGGATCAAATCTTTCAAGGTGCAAACCTCTTTTTTGAGTGCAAAACTTGAGGAAAGGTTTGCACCTCAAGAAATTTGACTGCTCTCGACGCTTGATAGATCTGGCGTTAAGATGGATCTAGGTTTGTTATAGAGTACTATATAATATCTATATTTGTATCTATGTGTCTCTTTCTTATTCCCTCTCTCTATCTCACCCCCCCAAACATACACACTCTCTCTCCATATCTATCTCTCTCTCTCTCCCTCTCTCTTCCTCTCACTCCTTCTCTCTCACTCTTCCCCTCCCTCTTCCCTCTCACTCTCCTCTCTCCCTCACTCTCTGTCCATATATCCCTTATCACTCCCTCTCTCTCTCCACCTTTCTCCCTCTGTGTATTTCTTCTACCCTCCCTCTCTCTCCTCCTTCAACTCCATCTCTATCTCCCCTCCTCTCTATTGCTTCCCCTCTCTCTTCCTTCCCCTCTCTGTCATTCTCTCCCACCTCCCTCTTTCTCACACCCCCCATCACTCTCTCTCTCTCTCTTCCCTCTAACTCTGTCACTATCTTCCTCCCTCTATCCTTCTCTTTGTCCCCTCCATATTTGTGTCTCCCTCTCTCTCTCTTCCCCTTCTCTCTTTATTTGACTCCTCTCCTCTTTTCTCCCCTGCCTCCCCTTTCCCTCACTCTCTTCCAATCTCTCCCTTGTCACTCCCTCTCTTTCTCCATATCTATCTCTTTATGTCTTTGTTATTTCCTTCCTCTCTCTCCCCCTCCAACTCCCATCTCTCTCTCTCTCCCTCTCTCCTCTATCTCTCCTCCTCTTTGTTTCCTTCCTTTATCCCACCTCTCTCTCTCTCCCCCCATCACTCTCTCTTTCTTTCTCTCTCTCTCTCTCTTT
>APFE030983208.1:113360-129186 GCA_000404065.3 Pinus taeda
AGATAGTGAAATGAGTGATGGATTTTGAGCATGTGGTATTGATGAGGCATGGTGTTAGCCCATGTTATGGGTAATAATATCCATGGTAAAGTGGGTGAGTATCCATGGTTAAAAATATTGTTATATTGTAAGTATTATTTTGACTGTGAAATGAGAGATGGTTTTTGGGCATGTGGTATTGATGAGCCATCCTCTTGGCTCATGGTATGGTATGGTTAATAATATCCATGGTAAAGTGGAGGTGAATATCCATGATTAAAATCTAGTTATATTGTAAGTGTTAAGTTTTTGAGTGCTTATTAACGAAATTTAAATATGGTAACAAAATTATTATTTTAATTTATATGGTGAAATGGATATTTATAACTACTATTTATATCTTATATATTTTAATGTGATATAGGGTGTAGATATATCTCAGAAGTTATTATAAACTTTTTTTTTTTATTTAATAAAAAAAATTCTATAAAAATAAATTCAAATCAAAATATTCATAAAATATTTTGATTGTTAAATGAGAGATGGTTTTGTGCATGTTGTATTAATGAGCCGTGGTATTGTAACAAAGCCTATTTACAAGTTAATAATATCTATGGCAAAGTGGACATGAATATCCTTGGTTAAAAATAATGTTATATTGTAAGTTTATTGTAACTATTCAAGTTTTATGTGCTTATTAATTAAATTTAAATTTGCTTACACAATTATTATTCTAATTTATAAGGTAAAATGGATCTTAATTTGTTGTTGCTACTTATGTGTTATGCATTTTAATGTAATATGTATATTATGATTTTCTTTTATCTAAAATGTTAATAGTAACTTTATTAATAAAAACAAAATTACAATGTAACAAATTGAATTTCTTTATTTTTATTATTGTTTATTTTGTACAGACACTACATCTCCCCGGGCTCTATATTAATTTTAAACAACATGTAATTGTTTATAAATCCTTTACATATTATAATATACATATTAATATAAATTCTACATATTAAGTTGACATGTAAAAATGTTAATTCTACATATTAAGCCGATATGTAAAAATGTTTACAAACTTTCTTACATTACACCTACACATCACCCCTATATTGGGCAATAGCGCCTCTCCGCCCAATTATTATTATTATTTAGCTAATTTAAATTAATCATTATTTTCACAATACTTTAACTTTACCAACCTATAAAACATTCATAAACACTTTAATTTCAATTATACTTTCTCTAAAACTTTTAAAAATATTATTTTTAAGATATTAAATAAAATCATAATTTTTGTGTTAGAGAAACACTCTAATAGTCCAATATGGGGAGATTTTGTGGTGTTATAAAATAAAATGTTAGATTAAAAACTATTAATAATAAAAGATAATGTCGACTCCAATTTAAAAATAATAATAAAATAAAGGTAATTAAAATAATAAAATCAGTTTAAATTCAATTTGTTTATATTATAATTTTTATTTTTATTTTTATTAAGAAAATCATAATATGGGATATACAATTAATTAAATTAAATATTAATAATTTAATAATTAGTAAGGATGATACTTGTCAAGATATATAATTAATAATATATATTAGAAATAAGGATATTTTTTATATAAAGATGTGAAATACATATAAAATATAAGTACTACATACAAATTAAGATCCATTTTATCCTACAAATTAAAATAATGATTTGTATTTTCCCAATAGCGGTGGATAATGAGGAAGGTCAGGACGTTGGGGTCAAGCCCGCCACCCCACCGTCAAGCCGATCATTTATGAAAGGGGTGGTGTGGCCAACCCCCCTGCATGCACAAGCATCTGAATATTCAGCGTCAATTTAATATGGCAAGCAACACCATGGTCCTTTGCTTTGGCTTGTATACTTGTTCTCCACGTCAAATAAGGAGGAAAAATCTTGCAACCTACCACGAGAAGGATCTTTCAAGGGTGCCACTGGCTAGTAGGGGTCAAGCCTTTACAGTTCAACAATTACGTTGGTTAATTTTGTTCGGTTTCCTTCTAGAATGAGTCTAGTTGAGCTTGTTACCAAGCGTGTGGTTATCTCTGTCTATTTGGGCGAGAGTTTGGCTTTGGGGCAGTGGAAGACGTGGTTCCTGTTGCATGAGTGGAGAGGTGGTTGTGTTGCAGAAGTTGTTTGTTCATAATGGTGCATTCCTCAAGTTGTAACCTTTTCATTGGCACTCTCTCTAGTCTTACAGCTCTCAAGTTTTGGTTTGCAAACGAACGCCTTGTCAATAGTAATTCCTGAGTCCCTCGCCTATGTTATAAATTATTGTTTTAGAGAGATGGATGGCCTTTGTTCTATTATTATTATTATTCTATTTGGGTTTTGGTTGCATGGATTGCAGATTAATTCCAACATTTAATTTTATCTCTAGTAAGTGATGGATCTCTTAATCATATGCTTACCAATTCTCCCGACCTGTGTTGGTTTCATGAATTTAGCTTGTCGCATTCTTACTTCCAACTTGATCTAGTCACTATTTTCTTTCATTCCCGTGTCCCTTTTATACTTTGCGTGGACCCCTGGTGTGTGCTCCTCTTGCACAACATACCACAGCAGTGTATGCGTAGCCTTAGAGGTGGGGGCCATAGCCCCCAAGGTCATAATTGTGCCCAACAATAAGTGTAGGAAGCCATAGACACTTTCCATTTGGTTTTCCCTCTTGAAACCTGAAATGAAATTCATTAACTTGAATTCTTTATTGTTATGGATTGTTGAGATTTTTTAGATTCAAAGATACTAGAGGAGGTTTCTCATTGGGTTCCTATCCCTGGCCACACCAGGGAAATAAGGAAATGATACCTTAACTCCATCTCTCTTCACTAACATATGAATAATTTGTTGAGAGGGATCTTAAAAGATAAATAGGAGGAAAGGTACAACATATCTTCTACTTTGAATGACATCAAACATGCTCAGATATATCAATGTGTTTGCCTAGAAAGATTGGATGTTAGGATAGCACACTTAGAGTGCCACATTCAGTGTGAGGATAACCCTCCAACTCCTTTAGGATTTAACACCAAGGACCCTACGCCTGTCACCTCCTCAAACTCTTGACTTCTTGTAATATCTGATAGCGGTTTTTTGTATTACAACATTGTAGTAAATAGGTATTTTTTTCTAAAGATGGTTATATTTTGGACAATTTACTTATTTTGTAGGCGGTTGAAAACATTTGGTTTCGCTGGTAGCTAATTGATATTGCCTATAGATAACTCTATTTAAACTATGCTTATCTGACTAATGTATTTTGATATTTTGATATTCAAAAGCAAAACAAAGAATAAGATAATAATCATTTTAAAAAATATAATTAAATTTACATTAAAAAACATATAAAAAAAACTTCCTCACTACTTACAATTAAAAAATAAAATTCTAAGTTATATATCATTTAAATATAATAAATCAATACTAACTCTGTAGAATTAAAAATTCAAATTAAAAAAATATAAAACATGTCCGAAAATATAGCCAAGCTTCTATGTGTGTGTATGAGGGTTTTAATAAAATTAGAAATAAGAATATTTCTATATATAAGTGTGAGATTGGAATGCCTGACTTTTAAGGGTTTGCAGGTCCATTACAGTATCGATCTGATAGATCCATGCATCTTTATTTTCTTTGAATCTACTGATCGAGTTTATGAATACTCCCCAAGGTATCAAGAGTGAAAACCCCTCCTACAAGAACGCAATCAATGACTCACTTGAGAAGCAAGGAGGAGGCATGAGTTCTTCTAGAGGGAAGAAAGGAAGCATGAGCTCCTCTAGGGGGCAAGGAGGAAAAGGGGATAACCTGGTTCTGGGGGCCCAATGGAAAGCTCATATGAAAGGTAGATAGGCCATTGAAAACCACAAATTTGTGATTCTAAATAACTGGTTGGAACAATCCCGACATTTTATGAAGGATCATGCATTGATATGTAATTTCATGGGTATCTAGCATAAAGAACAAGATATTGTGAATTGGATCCAATTGAAATGGAAACTCAAAGTGTCTATGGAGCTGAGATTGCATGCTAAGGTTTTTTTCATTGTTATATTCACATATCTGGATGACGAAAAAAGGGTTTTTGAGAATGGCCCCTACTTTATGAATAATGTGGGTTTGTTCATCAGATATTGGGAGGAATGCTACAATCTAGAGAAGGAGCACTTCATTGCGGCCCATTCGTATTTTCTCCCTTCCTAATGATTTTTGGGAACCTGACATCTTAGAAGGAATTGGGAACACCATTGGGGACTTTGTGAAAATTTTGGAGATCACAAAAATACGGAGGCATGCATCCTATATGTGGATTTGTGTCTACAATAATATTCCAAAACCCCTTCCAAAATTGATAGATCTAAAATATCACAATTACATTTGGACTCGACCCTTAAACTATGATCATGTACCATTGAAATGTTAGTGATGTCATGAGCATGGCAATTTGATAAGCGACTATCCTTTAATGATTGTTGAGCACCAAGCAGTCAAACAAAAAGAGAACTCTAATGGTTTTCAGGAGCTCTCTTGTAAACGAAGAAGCACAAATCAATAACAACATGGGAAAATAATGCAAGGAATGAAGGAAGATCTAACCAAAGGACCTAAGGAAAAAAAATTATTCGTGATCTTAAATCAAGAAGAGCCTTCTAGGGAAAAGACTACCAATGTAGAAGAAACCATTAAGGAACATCCAATGCAGTTGGAGGATCGGGGAGGCTCAAATGGAGATAAGCAACCAAAACACAAACGCATGGAGGAACCAAGTGACAACTTTGACCTTAAGGAATTACTTGCTAACACATCCTTCGTCTTGGAGGTAGAAGATCGACAAGATAATATCAATGTTGATGAGAAGACCATGTTGGATTTCTTGTGTACATGGGCTCGATCAGAGGCTAAGGAGATCCTAGCAAACCAATTACACCATTTTATGCATTTGTATGGCATCTAGTGGAAATCCAATCTGATCCCTGAAGGAGGTTTGTCCTTATCCAACTCAAGAAAGAAAGGTTTTTCTCAAGAGTACAAAGCCAAGCAGCAAACCACAAATGATCACAACATAAAAGGTTATAATACAACTCGGTAGGTTCTAAGGGATGCAAGAGAATTCCTTTTAAATTATGGTAAAATCAACAAGATTACGGAGAATTTAATCTACTAACCTATAATTAACCCATGAATATTGTCTTTTGGAATATTAAAGGCCTTAACAGTAAATGAAGGAAATGATATTTGAAGACCTGAATCGAGAAAGAGAAACTGGAGATAGTTTTACCTCAAGAAACAAAAGTATCTACTCTAAAACTAGAGGAGATTATGAGTTAGTGTTGGAAGGTGAGCGAATATATGGTTATAGATTCCTGAGAAAGTGCTAGTGGAATAGTTGTAATATGGAATTCTCATTGGAAAACATTTGATGAGTGGATGGCCAGCCATAATATTTTGTTCAAACGCTTTAAGTGTCTCGAATCAAGTGTTTGGATCCATCTTTCTATGATTTATAGCCCAGCAAACCCTAGGGGTAAGGAAGGGTTCCTCAATGAATTGTAGGACATGCATAGGAAATTCAAGGGGGAGGGATGGATCTTGGGAGGAGATTTCAACTTGATTAGGAGCTTAGGGGTAAAAAGTGGGGGGATTTGGCCACTGGAAGCAGTTGCACTCATTTTTCAAGACCTGATCTAAGAGCTTAAATTAGTGTACATGGATACAATCAATGGCTTACACACTTGGAACACCTATTGTGGCATACATCACCAGGTGGCATGTAGTCTCAATCATTTACTTTTAATGGAAGATTTTTTAGCATGAGAATTATTTATGGAGATGGTGATCCTACCCACTATGGGATCATATCATTGGCCCATCAAATTAGAGATCGATCTAAATATGACACCCCATAACAGGTCATTTAAAGTTTAGAGTTGGTGCCTTACCATATGGACTATATGTCGAAACTAGAAGAAAGATGGCAAGAGATCTCAATCTAAGGGAATAGCCAAATGCAAATGATGTAGATTAAACTAAAAGAACTAAAATTACGAATTAAGAAATAGAATTAGCTAGAATTCAATGATAGTTTCGAGGAAAAATGCAAGTTGGAAGAGCATATGGAAGAAATTCAAGCTTCCATTATTCTAGAGGGTTTGATGAACACCTTAGTTACAGAATAAGGCAGGTTGATTCACGCATTGTAATCCCAAAGGCAGTAGGAGAATATATTTTGGCACCAAAAATCAAGGCTGCAATGGTTTAGGGAAGGAGAGAGAAATACCTAATTCTTCCACAAAGACTTGGTGAAACATGGACACCATAATCGAATATATTCCCTTAAATCCAATTATGGAACATAACTTGTCAAGAACAAGGACATAGAGGAAGAGTTGGTATTGTATTACAAGGATCTTCTTTCTAAGGATCGATATGACATGAATGACACCATATCTAGAATCACCAACCATATCCCAAAATTTATCACTCCAGAGCAGAATGCAACATTGATGCATGAAGTATCCTTCTCTAAAATTGAAGAGGTGGTAAAGGAAATGCCCAAAAAAAAAAGCCCCAATTCTAGATGGGTTCACAACATACTTTTTCAAGGTATGTTGGCCATTAATTGGTAAAGTGGTACACGTTGTAGTAGAAAAATAATGAAATTATCAACAAGTATGGTCTGGGCTAAATGTTACTTTTCTTAATTTGATTCCTAAAACTAATCAATCTTATGAAAATTGTAATTTTAGACCCATTGCTATGTGTAATGTAATATACAATATTATCTCCTCATTCATTATCAAGATACTGAAGCCCTTGTTGAATAATCTCATCGATCTAGAGAAAACAGGCTTTGTTGAAGGGTGTCAAATTTTAGATGGTGTTATCACTACCCACAAATATATACACTCCTTAAAAAAAATAGGAATTCAGGCATGGTGATCAAGCTAGATCGGTCAAAAGCCTACGATAGATTGAATTGAAAGTATATTATTAGCATTCTAGTAGCATATTTTTTCTCAAAGGCCTGGATTTGTTGGATTCGACCCTTGATATCATCCCCTTTTTTCACTATCATAATTAATGGTTATCCCTCAAAAACTTTTAGAGCCTCAAGAGGCCTCCGTTAAGGTGACCTGATATCCCCTTTTCTTTTTATTTTGGCTACTAATGGTTTGGGTTGTTATGTCAAAGTTGCAGTTAACCAAGGCCTTATCGAGGGATTAATATTATGGGGTCAAGATATGCTAGTCACCCATCAAAAAATTGTAGATGATATTATGATGTTTGTCAAACCAATAATTCAAGAGTAAGGGTATTAAAGAAGATCCTGTCGAATTTCCAAGAGGCCACGGGTACCTTGATTAATGGAGGGAATTCATGCATGTATTTCTTCAATACTAATGTGTTGATCCAATGGAACCTAAGAAGAATTTTGGGATTCCAAATAGGAACCTTACCAACTAAATACCTTGGTATTCCACCAGTGGCTAATTCACTACGGATATCCCTATGGACAGAGGTTAAGGAAAAGATTTTGTGGAGACTAGCTAATTGGACTTTTAGAGCCCTAAACCTCCCCAGCATAAGTATTTTTCTTAAATTTGTGTTACAAGCTCTTCTGATATATCCATTATCGATACTCCCCTCTTCTAAATCCATGTATAAAGATATTGTATCTCTATTATACAAATTCTTGTGCTAAGGATCCCAATAGGATAAAAATTGGACTTCAGTTGCTTAGGACAAGGTTTGTTTATAGAAATGGGAAGAAGGTCTACGACTAAGAGATTTGGATCTATTAAATAAATTCATGGGTGCAAAATTATGGTGGTGGTGGCCTTAGGGAGTCTTAGATTATGGAAATAGATTTGGTAGTGGAAATATTTCCCAAACATGGGGTAGGCGAAAATTGTGAGGCACACAGATCTCTCGATGGGATCATCAATATGGAACTTTGTGAAGGAACATAGAGCGTTCATATAGGAACACCTATTTTGGGAGTTCATGAATGGGAGCATAACTAGATTTTGAGAAGAGTCTTGTGTTAGAAAATAATTAACAAAGCAATGAAACACAAAAAATATTGTGGAAACACAAACACAGAAACACATAAAGAAAGAGAGACACATATATACTTGGTTCACCCAATTCTGGCTACATCCATGGAGAAACAACCAATCCTTCCTTTTATATTATCCAGCAAAATGAAGAGATACAACCTGCAGTAGATCCTTTGTAATTTCCTCTTCCCTCTCACATAGTGTCCTCTCTTTTTCTCGCTCAGAATAATAATACACATCCACAATACAATTCCCTCATATAAACTAGTTTTCTTCTAGGGTAAAAACCCTAAATTAACATAACTTATCCTTCTAGGAATAGGGATCCAACGCAACTAAAACAAAAGACATATGAACAATCAGGAAGATAATTGGGCTCCACACCCAAAAATCTCCCACTTGGAGACTGATTATATAAACTCCATAGTTGCTTCACTTGTTGGATAATGAACCCACTTACACCTGCCTATTTCTCATCTTCACCATCATACTTGAAGACCAATTGAAACTTAGCAGAATCTCAATTTCACCATGGTTACAACTTTTGTTAACATATCTCTAGGATTCAAGCTAGTGTGTATTTTTTCCATCTTTAAATGTCCATCTTCCAACATTGACCATATTAAATGGTACTTGAGTTGTATATGTTTAGTCTTGGAATGAAATGTTGAGTTTTTTTGCAAGATGAATGGCACTTTGGTTGTCACTATATAACCTACCCATCTCCTACTTCTTTCCCAATTTGTCCATAAACCTTTGTAACCAAATCATTTCTTTACTAGCCTTTGTAGTAGCAACATACTAATATTCTTCCATTGTTGAAAGTGCAACAATGTTTTGTAATTTTAAAAACTAATTGG
Organism: Pinus taeda; assembly: GCA_000404065.3. Lineage (NCBI taxonomy): Eukaryota > Viridiplantae > Streptophyta > Pinopsida > Pinales > Pinaceae > Pinus > Pinus taeda. Next base: position 122,297 of record APFE030983208.1, read on the forward strand.
CAGTTGTTCCACCTACAATAAACACATAACTTGTCGTGCTCCTCCTGTTATCTCTATCACCTGCCATATCTGCATTAACATATCCATGTAGAGCAATGTTTGAACCATCAAATCATAATGATTGATTTGTGGTACCTATCAAATACCTAAGAATCCACTTCACTGCTATCACTCTTTTCCTGGATTCTTCATATACTTTCTTACAAGTCCCACTACATGTGCAATATCATACCTTGTGCAGACCATTTCATACATTAAGATGTCAACTGCTGATTACACGTATAATCCATATCTTCTTGAATCTTGGGACACATCTCATTACTTAGTTTTAAATGGCTAGCCAAAGTTGTACTAACTAGTTTTGCATTTTTCATATTAAATCTTTCTAAAACCTTGTCTATGTACTCACTCTAAGGCAATGTTAATTTGTTATTTTTCTTGTCTCTAGTTATTCTCATAGCAAGGATTTGTTTTGCGGCACCCAAATCCTTTATTGCATATGAATTTACCAATTTCCCTTTAAGCACATTTATTTCCCGCATGTTAGACCCTGCAACAATCATGTCATCTACATACAATAACAATATAATATAGTTTCCATCATTTTGTTTTTTAATATAAACACAATGGTCAGAGTGACATTTATTATAACCTTGTTCAGACATAAACCTGTCAAATTTTAGATACCACTGCCTTAGAGCATGTTTTAATCCATACAATCTCTTCTTCAATTTGCACACTAATTTATCCTTCCTTTTGACCTCATACCCTTGTGGTTGTTGCATATATATTTCTTCTTCCGAATCCCCATGGAGAAGGGTTGTCTTTACATCTAACTACTCAAGATGCAAATATTCTGCTACCACTAGACTTAAAATAGTTCTTATTAAAGTCATTTTAACAACAGGAGAAAAAATTTCATCAAAGTCTATACCTTTCTTTTGTGCAAACCCCTTCACCACAAGTCTACCCTTATACTTGTGTTTACCTCCAACTTCTTCCTTCAACCTGTAAACCCATTTATTCAAGAATGTTATTTTACCTGCAGGCAACTTGACTAAGTCCCAAGTTTGGTTATGCATCAAGGAGTCCTTCTCTTCTTCCATGGATTGCTCCCACTTATTCCTGGTTTCTACCTATATTTCTTCTTCATATATTTCTAGTTCACTAGAATTAGTCAACAATACATAATATAATAAAGGAGAGTATCATTTTTGGGGTCTACTTATCTTGGTAGATATTCTAACACCACTTTCAAGTGTATTAGGTATATGTTGTTGTTTTTTTTGTTGTTGTGGTTTTGGTTGTGGTTGTGGTTGTTGTTGTGGTTGTTGATCATTATGATTTCCAGGCACCTTTACTTTTCATGTGATCTCATCAAGCATTGTGTATTCTTTATTTTCCTTTTCCTATTTCTTTTCCTGCATCTGATCCTTATACTAGACCTTCTCATTAAATATGACATCTCTACTCTTAATGCTTTTGTGATTTTCATAATCATATAAGTGATAACAAAAATAATTAACCCCATATCCAATAAAGGTGCATTTCTTTGATTTTTCCTCAATCTTTGTTCTATTTTCTTTATTGATGTGGAACAACATTTCACAATTAAAAGTCTTTAAAAATGAATAGTTTAACTTTTTATCTATCCATGCCTCCTCTGGAATACCACCATCCAAGGAACTTGAAGGCCCTTTGTTTATTAGATAAATAGAAGTATCTACATCATCTACCCAAAATTGTAAGGGTGATCCCGCATGAAATCTCATACACCTTGCATGCTCCATGATTGTCATGTTCATCCTTTCTGACACCATTTTCTTGTGGTGTTCTTAGAATTGTTTTCTCTTTGTGAATTCCATTCTCTGAATGGTAGTTATCGAACTATTTATTGCAGTACTCATTTCGACTTATTTCTTCTCTCATTCTCAACCAAAGGTTTTCATTTCTTAAAAGTATCAAATACATCACATTTATTCTTAATACAATAAATCTAGGTTTTCCTAGTTGCATCATCAATAAAAGTAAAAAATAGTGAGAGCCACCAAGAGATGATACCTGAGAAGGTCCCTATAAATCTATATGATCAAGCTCTAATTTTTCGCTCTTATTTTCCTTCCCAACTCTGACATATTTGACTCTCTTATGTTTTCCATAAATACGATTTTCACAAAAATCCAAATCAACATGCTTTAAACCTGGCAAAAAATTTCTTGAGTGAAGAATTTGCATCCCTTTCTCACTCATGTGCCCAAACCTATGATACCACAATCCCATATGTTCTCATGTGTAGGTTAAAGCATTAACAGAAATAGAAATACCATTGCATAAAAACAACATACCAACCTTTTCTCCTTTTTCTATACTAGGGCTCCTTTAGTGACCTTCTAGGTTTTGTTTGTGAATGTAGTTACACAGCCTTCACCACCTAACTACCCTGTTAAAATTACATTTTTCTTCAGAACTGGAACATGCCTTATCTACTTAAATAGCCATTGGTTTCCATTTTGTTTCTTTATAAAAACCTTACCCATTCCAATGATTTTACATGGTTTATCATCACCCAAACGAACTTGTCCAAAATCTCCTTGAACATAGTCATGAAAATGTTTCCTGTCAGATGTGACATGGAATGAAGCCCCTTAATCTACCACCCAGGCATCAATAATATTCTCTAATGAAAGAATCAAAGAATCTTGCAACACATCACCTGTCACATTTGCTTCATGATTGAACTCTTATTGTCAATCTCCTTATTTTCCCTTCCTATATTTGCAGTCTTTCTTCAGATATCCTTTCCTCTCACATTTCCAGCACACTATCTCTGATCTAGAATTGGATCTTCCTTTTCTTGACTTACTGTGATTTCCTAGGATACTTCATCTTTCCATTTTTCTTACCCTAGTGTCTGCAGTCAACGCATTACCTAATGTCTCACCATATCTTTTCCATTGCATTTCTTTGCTAAGGATGGAACCAACAACATCATAAAACTTTAAAGTAGAAGATCCAAAGACAGAGTTACTAATATCCATAACTAAGCCATTCCAACTTTCTGGCAATGAGCATAGAACTAACAAAGCCCTAACTTCATCATCAAAATTTACCCTACAGAACTTAACTAACCGGTAACTGTGTTAAATTCATTTAACTGATCAGTAATAGGTCCACCTTCTAACATCTTCATATTAAATATACTCTTCATAAGAAATACCTTATTTGAGGCAGAGGGTTTTTCATATAGTTTGGCCAACGTCGTCATTAAACCTTTTGTTGTTGTTTCCTTTGAAATATTAAACGTCGCAAATGTTGTCTGACACAGCCATATTGTTCCTAGTACCTTTATGTTGAGAAGACCACATTCTGTGTCTTTCATACTCATTAGCTTCTTTGATTTTCCCCTCAATGGTAGGTACAAATATTTCTTATACAAATAATCTTCCATCTACATCTTCCACAATTGGTAGTTTTGGTCATTAAATTTATCAGCCCTTAACCTACCATTTTCTGCCATTGCTCCCGCTTGGAGCAGGAACCCTTCTCACTTATGCGTTTATCATCCAAATAGAACTTCGGCTTTGATACCATTAGTTAGAAAATAGTTAACAAAGAAATGAAACACCTAAAATATTGTGGAAATGCAAACACAAAAATACATAAAACAAGAGAGGCACAAACATACGTGGTTCACCCAATTTGGGCTACATCCATGAAGAAAAAACCAGTCCTTCGTTTTATATTATCTAGCAAAATGAAGAGATATAACATATAGCAGATATGTTGTAATTTCCTCTTCGTTGTCCCACAGTCTCCTATTTTTTTCTCACTCAAAATAATAATCCATAGTCGCAATACAATTCCCTCACATAAACTAAGGGTTGCCTTCTAGGGAAAAAAAAAAAACCTAAATTATCATAACTTCTACTTCTAAGAATAGGGATCCAACGTGAATGAAACAAAAAACCTTTGAACAATTAGGAAGATAATCAGGCTCCACACCAACATCGTGGCACCAGTTTTCAAGGTTGGAACATCAAGAGGAATTGAGAGGTATTAAGGAAAACATCAGAAGGTTGTGGGAAGTGGTCATGGAAATTTTTTGGAAAGGCACAACACCACAAGATCAGTAGAGGATTTGGAAAACAAAGGAGTATTGGAATAAGGGTTGTTCCTTATTGGAATGGAAAATTTTAGAGGTCATTTTAAATGAAAAAAATCCAAGTCGAATGGGATCGGGATAGGATACAATGTGGGTATAAACCTCAGGGCATGTTCTTCATTAAAGAAGCCTACAATCTCATGGAAAATCATAAGGAACTTCTGAAGGAGCCATACTGGTGAAGGGTGTGGGGCGGGAAGTTGGAGCTAAAGGTGGAAATTTTTTTATTGTTTATTAGACGTCAAAGACTACTAACTTGGGATCTCTTGAGATGAAAAGGATTCAAAGGCTCGTCATGGTTTCCAATCTGTAAAGCGCAAGAAGAGAGTATGGAACATTTGTTTAACACATGCCTAGGGGAAAGCACTGAATTGTGGAGAACCTCTCTGTTTAAAAAGATAATTTTGAATAGGGCTTGGGTGCTAGCCCCGGGACTCTTGTTGTGGAATGTCTGGAAGGCTCCTAACAGGATAGTCTTTAAGACCTGCAAGAGTGAAAGGGAATAAATGTGGCATAGAACGAGGATGAACATCAAAGAAACAATTCTCTCAAAAAAGTGGGTTGATCAAGACTAGAAGACTAAAGAAGAGAAGGCCCACATCTTAAGAGAGTTGGAGCTCTCGATAAATTTGGTGAACTAGAACCTTGAAAGATCGCTCTGTGACAAGGGATCCTCCCCATCATGTTTTCCTCTTCTCCCCTAGGGTTTTATAAAGCTTAACTTCGATGGGGCCTCTAAGAGAATTCTAAATTCGGTTGGGTATGGTGGAATTTTTAGGGATGATAGAGGAAAGCCTCTTCACTTTTATGTGGGTTGTTATTGTGGCCATACTAGTAATAATGTGGCAGAATTTAAAGCTTTGGAAAGGAGTTTGGCTCTAGCTTGTGAGGAAGGATATATTAGGCTCTAGATTGATGGTGATTCATAGTAGGTGATTAATGTGGTTTACAAACTACTCGATGGATCCCCAGTGAAATAAGTAATAAAGAGTTGGAGACTTGATCTTCTAGTCCATCGAATCCAATCTTTATTGATATATTTTCCTTATTTTATCATATCTCACTCATTGCAATCTGGGAAAGGTTGTTGACTTGCTTGCAAACTAGGGGAGCTAGGATCATAACCTCTCAATCTCTCAGGTGTGGCCACCTGGATTATTTTGCAGTTAGATGAACCAATTAAAAAAAGTTGTCGATAGTGATGAGGAAACTCCGATGGGGGTGGATGAACATGGAGACATCAAGGAGGGGGGGAGGGGATGTGACCTCCCACATGTTAAATGGTTACACATTTTTAATGTCATGGACAAGTTGCATAGGGCGATTGAAAAGTTTGAGAGACATTGCAGTGAGTTTATAGCCTGGACAATGGTTTGTTTTTGAAAACTGTTTTTTATGGTTATGGGCAATGGAAGGTGGTAGGGAGAATGTTGAGTATGCACAAGACACTCACTTGTGCATGCCAATTGGGATAATAATTTTAGAGTGTAAGGCTACTACAATTTGGAGGGGTTTGGGCTTCAACTACTTTGGTGGAGAGTCGAAGGGCGGCGAACTATCTTGTTGTAGGTCAGAAGTGGGGAGGACGTGTATTCTTCAGCGTTGTCTCGCAATGAAATTCAAACGAATGTGGGTGTTTACTTTCATTGGTCTGATAAGTAACGTAACCCTACCTCTAGACCTTAGGAACTCTATTGAAATTGGAAGTTTGGTTGTGGTGGACATTTTTTCTTTCTACATTCCTTCAAATTTGTGCTTTGTGAATTTCACCAAGGTCCCTATAGTCCTCAATGGTCTTTGTCGTGTCATTTTGTTTTCAAGTTGTCTTGGGGCTAAGGGGGAAAGTTTGAGGTCTTGGACTTTTTTGTCTTTGACCCTGTGAGTTTACTTCCTTGGATACTCAAGGTATTATGTCCAAGAGGCGACCTTGAGATCTTGGGGGTGTTCGTCTGGCGACTCTAGTGGAGGAATCTATGGTGCTTGATAGTTTTTATCTTGTTGGGATTCAAATTTGGATTTCATTGTCGAGTCATGGCACTTGGGTGGTTGAATTAAATTGTTCTTGGCAGTTTGGCTTACTCATAGGGATGCTTACGCAAAGGGGGTGTGCTCGGCAAGGTAGGGGACCTCATGGAGATCCGGCAGGTCATGGCAAACAAGCGAGTGAAGTGGAGGGTGATGGGGTTGTTGAGGTTTTTTTAAGAGTGAATTGGCTCATGAACATGTTCAGTCGTCTAGTCATGTGGACACGCCACCTTCTTTGGAATCTTTAGACATGCAACTTCTGATTGTCACTGCACTCTTGGCAGAGCTAGGGCAACGAAGGCATGATGGCCGAAACAAGGTGATAGCATTCATGAACGACTTACAATACAATCAATGGGAAATTCTGGACATAATGGCCTTGCTTAGATGAAGCCAAAGACAAACTCATGATAGGCTAGATCAAATTGAGGGTCGGATTGATCACTTGGAGTTGCATGTTCACAGGGGCCCTAGACCCCTAAACATTTTTTATGTTGGACAGACACTGACTCTTCCTCCTAATCTTTGATGGTGGTGGGTTGCATATGCATTCTCCTTGTGTTTTGGATGTTTTGTGCATTTTGTTTCTATCACTCTCCTAGCCAATAAATTCGATCAAAGTGAAGTTGGGAGATAAGTGGATCACAAGAAAATTTGTTACAATATTTTGAAGAATTAATAGAGGTTGTTTGATCTATATATA
>APFE030983219.1:37816-55625 GCA_000404065.3 Pinus taeda
AGGTGTTTCACTTCAGAAAAGCAACACCTTTGGGTACAGTGGTTACCTCTGGCGGAATGGTGGTATAACACCAACTATCATGCCACCACCAAAATGACTCCCTATGAAGCAGTCTATGGTCAACTTCCGCCTTCCCCTACTTCTTATCTCACGGGGTGCTCCAAAGTACAAGCCGTCGATCAACTCCTACAACACCGCGCAACCATGCTCGCCCACCTGCGCGAGAATCTTCATCAAGCTCAGAACCGTATGAAGCAACAGGCTGACCAACATCGCTCAAAGCGCCAATTTCAAGAAGGGGATCAGGTCTTTTTGAGGCTGCAACCCTATAAGCAAACATCACTCAAAGACAAGGGTTGTCAAAAGCTCTCTCCAAAATTCTATGGACCATCCCAAGTACTTCAGTGCATTGGAGAAGTGGCTTACAAGTTGGATTTGCCACCTACAGCAAAAATCCACCCAGTTTTCCATGTATCGTGCCTCAAGAAAGTGATTGGGAACAATTGCCGAGTTCAAACCAGTCTACCGGAATTGGACGAGGAAGGGTCAATCTGGCTTCAACCGGAACAGGTTCTAGACACACGAGACAAGCACCTGCGTGGCCGCATGATTAAAGAGGTCCTCGTCAAATGGAAAGACACCTCTCCGGAAGATGCAACTTGGGAACCAGCCACTATTCTTCAGCAGTTTCCGCAGCTTCAGCCTTGAGGACAAGGCTAGTCTTAAGGGGGAGGGCATGTTAGGGTCCCACCCTAACCCCCTTATTCATGTCATGGGATCACGTCATAGTCAAGAGTCAATAAAGCCCATATTAATATTTGTAAGGGGTTAACCCGCAATTAATGAAGGGACCACAGTTAGTTGCAAATGGGCGGTAGTATTAAATAAAGGGTAAATGGGCGGTAGTATTAGATAGATGGTATTAATAAAACCCACGGTATTAGCCCGTGGTATTGCATGTATGAGTCATATATAAAGGATAGAGACTCCCTGCGAGGAGCATCGTGTCTTGTTTTGTAATCGAGCTCTGCTCTATTGGAGGTTGCCCCCTCGAAGATATCAGTGACATCCTTCTTTGTGAAGATATCAAGAATAAGGGATGATCTTTTGGTCATTTATGAAATTATTCTAGATAAAGAACCCGTGATCACAGCCCTATTAGATTTTCCATCCTCTTGGGGTGCTTTTCCTGCAAGTGTCAACAGTTAGAAGGAAGCTCCCACTTTTGAAGAACTATGGACTGCCTTCATTAAGGAAGAATTGAGGATCTCATTAGCCAATCCTAAAGGAGTATCAAATGCCTACATTGCTCAACACAAAGGAAGGAAATGAAAAGGACCAAGGAAGAAATTTGACATGTTCAAGATAGAGTGATATCAATGTCATAAGAAGGGTCACTACAAGAGTGATTGTCCCGACAATCCAAAGAACAGGAAGAGAGATACAAATTATGCTAAATTTGCGAAAGAAGGAGACCCAAAGAAAGAAAAACCAAAAGAATTTGATATAACATATTTTGGAAAGGACATTTTTATTGTTTTTATAAGTTTGTAGGTATCCCACAAACTTTGGAGGGAGCCCCCAACAACTCCCAAAGATAAGTATCTCATCTCCTTTTAGTTATTGGTTTCATGTACTTGTTTAAGTTTGATTGTACTAATCACCATTCTCCCTCTATTGTCTTGATTAGGAAGATATCTACTATATCCTCAAGGAGTATGGAAGGAAGACACCCGAGGAAAGGTTTGTCAAGAAACAAAGGTATGCCTTAAATTATAATACATTGATTTCTTTATATTAAAGGTTTATTCATTTGTTAGTATATTACTAACATTGTTATGTCTAGCTATATTGAATCATAATGATTTTTGATTTGGGTGATTCGTCTCTTGATAAATCTATACCCACCTCACTCATATTCTTAACTGATTTTGTAGAACCCTAGATAGGTTCTAGAAAACCCTAACCGAAGGCTATGCTAATGTGAATGTCTAAAACCCTAAACTGCTTAGGCATATTGTGAAATGTTGTTTGAAGTTTTTATTGATGATGTCATGTTTGGGATTTTGGTGTGATCAGGAAAACCTAACTTATTAGGGTTGAATGATAAAGTCTAAAATCACGAACCTATGAAGTTTTGGTAAGGTTGGGCTTGCTATAAACTCATTAGGTTTGGTGGAATGTGTAAGAAAGACCATTATAGTGTTTTAGAAATGATTTCTTGGTATGTGTGTGTTTGTTTAATCAAACCCTAGTTTAAATGAAGTTTGGTGTATGTCTAACTCTTATTTGATATCTATTGAATTTGGGTTTGACTAACACATGATATAAAATGCCTTTGAATGATGATGAAACCCTAGGTATATATAGATATGTCCTTTTGGTCGAAACCCTAGCCTGGTCTAGGTAAGATGTTTTAATTTTGTCAGACATATGATATGCTTATGAATGATTATGAATACCTAGATATGTGTGTTGCGCTGGTTATTGATGGTCATAAGTCTTAGGATTTAATATAAGTCCTTGTCTGAGATTCTAGGATGATGATATTTGGAAATCAAGGTTTTTGCAGCTAAACCCTAGTAATAGTTAAATTGTCTAGTATGTGTGATATAACAATTTGAGATCTATTTATTGATTGTTGAGACCATGAAAAAAGAATTATAGGGTTTTGGAGATGAACCTTAGTAGAATTAAAATCTCTAATGTATGATGACAATACGATGATTTGAGATTTATGATAGTTGAAATCTGAGTTTTGGTTGGGATTGATATTTGATTGAAAATCTAGGGTTTCAACTAACCTTAGTGGAAGTTGGTCATGTTAATGACTAAGCTATGATTGATTTTGATTGATTCTTTTCTATGAAATCTAGGATTTGTATCAAAACCCTAGTAAGAAATCTAGCATATGAATTTTGAAAGGTTGTTAGATTCCTTATATTTGTTTGAATTGTTTCTAGGGTTTGCTATATGTTGTAGTAATTTATGTCATACCTTTGAAAGAAACATTGAAACCATAGATGGAATGAAAGTTGTTATGAAGTAGTCTAGGGTTTATGACAAAGTCCCTAGTAAGATGTTGAAGAGTATATGTCTCTTGTTTGCAATTAAGTCTGGCTATCTGATATGAATAAAGTTGAAATGCTTCCATGATTATGATATGGATAACTTCATTCTTCTATAGTTTTGGTTGTGCTTTCTATCTATGTTGATTAGGTATACAATATTCAATATGGCGAAGATGCTCGTTGATGTGACAAGCATGATGAGGATGCTAATAACTTTGATGAAATGGTTGGAATTGGTGAAATATTATCTGATGACGAAAATAATAAGTTGATCTCCTTGTGGAAGCCTACATAGAAGAGATATTCTTAAGATTAAGAGGTAGTCCAGATGAAGAGATTCTTCCTGGTTGAGAGGGAGGGCATAGCTTCAATTTTGTTAATGAATTTCAGAGGATATGTTGTTGCATGAAAAGTAGGAAAGGAAAGTACATGATTGAGGAATCTTCTATCAAAGATTCAATTGATAGTCCTACGAAGTTAAGGAGCGACATCTAGACTGACCTCGAAGGTTTGTATTTGATTTTGTACATGTATATTATTGATTGGGGTTGTGTTTGTACAGGTCAATGTCTTGAAGGTTTTTGATAGCATGTTGGTTACCGATCAATTTGATTAGGAAATATTTTTTTTCCTTGATTTGTTAGATCAAGGGGTGTTGAGGCTTTAAGAGTGAAGCATTGCCTATGAGGACATCTGACCCACACTTTGTGTTGACGTCTAGGTCCCAAAGCTGGAAATGTTGTGTTGATCATTGAGATTTGACACACACATGGGTTTATGGGTTAATAGTTAGCAACTAAACCTGATGGTACCTAGAGAGGCTGAAAGCTTAAGTCCATGTTATTCCCACCTAGATAGATTTCCCTGGTCAGGAATCTAGTCCGTGGCATTGTCGTGCCTAAATTGTTGAGAGCCCAATGGAGAGATTTCCCTCGTCAGGAATCTACTCCATGGCATTGCGGTGCCTAAAATTCTTCATGGTTCATATAGTTTGAGATCTTCTATTGTACTTGTACATGATGAATACCTCCTTAGTTAAGAGGGAGTTTTGGAAAATGTAACTAGGTTCAGTATTCATTTAATGTATTTGAGTCATAATGTAATGTACTTATCAAAATAATAAAGAAAATATTTATTATTATTATTGTTGTTACTTATTAAAGCATGGGTTTCATGCTTGGGTCACCTTGTTTTAGGTCAAAGTCCCCATTAAGGAACTATAGGATTTATTCTAAGTCAATAGAGGTATTGTAATTTTAAAGAGATCCTTTTTGAACTTTTGAATTATGTAAAAAGGTTAAGTATTGAATCAAATATGATTTAAGTATCCTCCACACCAAGTTGGCCTAGAAGAGAGATCAAGTTGGCCTAAAGACCCTAATTCAACCCACAAGAAGTCTATAAATACAAGCTAGTCAAAGACATTCAAAGCATCAATCTCTCAAAAGAAGTTCAATATCTCTTGTAGTAGGGAAAAGTGCGAAATCTATTGTCGGGAAGCCAAAATAAGTGCGAGTTTGGGGGAGTCTAAGGAGAAACGAAAAATTGAAATTTTGGTGCCTCTCTCTCTCTGTTTCGTGTCTTGGATTGTGAGATTGAAGTATTCCAAGTTTCACTGTTATTATAAGCTGTCAGTTGCCGGAAGCTACTCTCTAGTTGAAGTTGCTGGATAGGGGTCGAAATTTTGGAAGGCTTACTTAGTGTGGAGGGAAGATCTGGTCTTGGTCTAGGGTGAAGAGTCTTAAATAATATTACTGGGTTTTCCCCTCCAGGGGGTTTTTCCCTGGAACTCTGCCTACATCTGGTGTCTATTGTTTTATGTACTACTTCTTTGGTAATTGTGTGATAAACTGAAAGAAAAAAGATATAAAGAACCGTAATAGTAAGAAGCATCACAAGTAATTATCAAGAATAAGAACATCTTTTTGCCTTTTTTATTTTCTAACAAGGCCCGATCATTGAGGGATCTATCATTCTCTGTAACCCATACACAGGCATCCCATTGTCATAGTGGAAATGACGTCAGTGTGAGGCCTTGAGAGGAACATGGAAGGAAATTTATGAATCTTGAGTGACCACAAGAGCCACCAATGGGTGATACGGGGACCTCATGTAGGTCAACACATGGTTTGGGAACATCGACATCATGTCAGTTGGGTAATGGTTGGATACCAGAGGTCGAACACCCTGCGAACACAGATGGAAGAATGTTCTAGGGAATCCCAGACACTGGGGACCATCAGTTGACGACACATCAATTAACGAAGATTTCTATGTCCCTTAGGGTCATTACTCGGAAGTAATTGGATGGAGGCGTCAGGGTTATGGGGCCACAAGGAAATCGATACATAGCATGTGGAGGATCATGTGGCACCCTGGAACAATTGAATCGCGTACCCACTGCGAAATTAATATCGGTAGATACAGGTGTCGGGATGGACGAAAGTTGGATGGTCGGACTCATATCAATATGGTAGGCCGGTAGTAGGAGAGTTGGCCGTTGGTGCAGAGTCGTGACACATCAGCCAATAGGTCTGGTTTGGGGGGCAGGTCTCGAATAAGAAATTTGATACGTCCTAAGGGTCCTAGAGATGTGACATTTCAGCCAAGTAGACTGATTCCAGGGGGAGTCTCATGTTAGGAGTCGAGATGTTGAGAGGGTTCCGAAGTCACAGCTAATGGAAAAAAAAGAAGTACACATAGTTATATTTTACCCCATTCCTCCAATGTTAAATGCAGGGGTCAGGTATGTTACAGAGTGGTATCAGAGCATTCAGGTTCAATACTTGGACTTGATGGGCTTCGTCATGAGAAATTGAGGAAGTTTTATTAAGTAATTATAATACCGAGTCAGTTTGGACTGTGCTTGCTAATTGTTAATGAAATTGTGGTAGGATAAGTTAGTTGATGACTAACAACTCTATGGGAGCATGATTGTGATTGTGAATACATTTTGTTCATTAGTTATGTGCCAATTGCATGATTGAATGAGTATTGCATATGATTTATAAATGGATTGTACGTTAACATTTTTTTTTATTACCGTAGGAAACCCCATGACACTCTGTGAATGCAAACTCATGATCCTGATTTGTGTTTAATGTTGTTTTAAAATGTCTCACAATGTGTTTTATTGAAATCATGTCACAAAAAACATAACAGAAAAATATACAGTGATGAGAACCAGAATGGTCAAATATTGTTCCGATCATTCCTAGCAAGGAAGTGATGGAGTTAGAACCAATGAAGAAGATAGATCAGTTGGGCAAGGGGGAGTAAATCAATCCCCAGATTGGATGGACACCCTGAGAAGTATTCGGGATGAGGTGAGGAACTTTAAGGTTGGTAATGTGAGGATGGTAAGAGCCCAAGAGAGACATGTTGAGATCAATGGGGTTGTCTGTAACAACCTTGGTGGAAATTTCATGTAATAAAATTTAATAAAGGAAAAATAAGACCACACTTGAGGGACACTTATTCCACGCTAAATGTTGGGAAAATATATCCTAATGGGCATCACAGGGTGTGTGTTTTGGCTAAGGAAATTTGGCAAAGGCTAAGGCAAAAAAGGAAAAAAGGAATTTTAGCACATTTATTTATGAAAATAAATAAAATTAGGAGAAAAGTAAGGTGAAAGGTCACAGGTTGCATGTGAGGAGGAAAATGAAGGAAAAATAATGGAAAATAGAGAAATTAGAGGCCTCATTCATAAAAAGGATCCTAAGGATCAGTTGGTAACCTTTTGTCAATTTATCTTTGAAACTCTCTCATTATTCTCTCTCTCTCTCTAGCTCTTGATCACTTAGAGTTTCTTGGAGCACTCTAGCTTTGGATCAAGGCATGAAAAGAAAGCAAAGTAAAGGAAAAACAAGCATGGATCAAGAAAAGGATACCAAGATCAAGCAACTTCATCAAGAATATTTGCACGTAACCTCTTGCATGTGTGATTTCCTAGCTAGTTTGGACATGCACGACTTTGCATGTTGATGTATGGTTCTCTTATTTTCAGTGGCATGGATTTGCCGGGTTATGACAATGATTTTCAACCTAGCCTTTCCCTTCTCTGGATGCCATGGTGTTGGGATGTTTATTTTGGTTTTTGAGCTTTGGTTTGTCGGATGGATTTCAGAATCTGGGGCGGAGGTGGTCTCAAGTTCCATTCCCAAAGGCCTAGGAATCCCTTGATTGGTTTTGGTGGGATACACAGTATAGCCTAAGGGAGAAGTCTTGGATTAGGGCTTAGTGATCTGGGATTGGATTGCGGTAAATCTCAAGAGACAAGGAGACAAAAAATTCCTCAAGGATAGTGATGGATTCTGGATGGCATTCCAAGTTCGGTTCGGTTGTGATCGGAGCACCGGTTTTGGTGTCATCACTGTTTGATGAGGGGGGAGGTGGTTTAACCTCTGGATTCCATTGGTTGTTCTATGAGAACCCACATTCATGCTTGGAATACGACACGGGGGTGACTGGATGAAAGAGAGATTTGGTTAAGCCATGTCTATGGTCGGGTGGTATGTGGAAGTCCTGAACCTGGTCAGATTTTCCTATGATTAATAAAAGCTAAGTTCTATAAAATTTTCACTTGTGTATAGGTGGATTTAATGCCTGCCTTATCTCTGATATTTATATGGTTTTATGATGGTTATAAGCATGGTTGAATGACTAGTTTATGTCATGGTTATTTCATGTAATTACTTGTAACTGTTAAATGGATGGATGCAAGACCTCATTGATGATATAATAATTCATTGGAGAAGGAGGTGATCCTTCCGTTATGTTTCATAAGTTATTTAAGTCATTTATGCTTTGTCTTGTATTCTAGACCTGTAGGTTGCATTGATGCCAAGTGTTTGAGAATATGTTAGTCCCGGTTGGGAATGCTCAGGCCTAGTCCTGAGGTTGAGTTTTGATTTATCATCATTGTTATCATGTCTTTAATGGATTTTGAAGGTTCTAGCAAGTTTTGCGTAGAGGTTTAGGTTCTGTGCTAGAAACATGGCTCAAATCTTAGGATTACTAGCAAATCAGAGTGTTTCCTTAGGGAGTAATACATTTGGCTAAGGGCTGGAGAGCGTTATAGTTCACCTGGGTTATGGCTAGGGAGCGTTACTCTGGCCTAAGTTGGCCAAAACTTCAGTAGGACCCATGGGAAAGATATCTAAAGTGCGTGTTTGGTTCCTGTGGGCCCTGAGGCTGATGTTGGATGACTCTGTATTATGACTTTGTCGGTTCCCATTCCTTAATGTCACATAGGAGGTTGAATCCCATCATAGTAGCCTCTCATCTCATGTTTACCCTGGTTGACATGGTTACTTTGGGTAGACCTGGTAGGGGGTGCTACAGATTGGTATCAAAGCATGGTTCACCCCTCAGACTAGATGGGCAGTGTGTGTTGGTCATGCATGCATGTCAATTACATGTGTGTCTCTTAGACTTGTGTTCCATGTACTTGAAGCATTGCATCATGTTGATCATGGTTGTAGTAAGGTTATCATGAGGAACTTGATGTGGTTTTGTGAAATGTATCATCAGGTGTACATGACTGGTTACTTGATTATATGTAGCTTGATTATATGCAGCTTGATTGCATCCTTGTATGTTAGACTACATTCTTGGTTAATCTAACACATGTATTAGTATTGTAGGTTGATTACAAGAATTGATCGCTTATGCTTGACTAAATGTAGTTATGCGTACGTGTAGTCGATTTGGCATTTCTTATGCATGTTCATAGTTGCATGTGATAGTGTGTACAAGGGAATAATGATTGTTATCATCCATGCGGTCATAGCATGCATTATTGATATGCCCTTGTATTGATGACATATCCTACCTAGAATTATATTTGTGTGTTGATGCACTTATTCGATGAATGTCTATTATGTTTATGTTATACATGTATCACATTGAATGGGTGATCTTGTAAATAAGATATCCTCCTCGAGCTACACTAAGGTACGTTGATTTATTGTGATTTGGTTATGTGACATATTATGCATGGCAGGAAGAAACATCAATGGCTAGCAAGATGATATATTACAAAGACTCTCCCTATGAATCTGAACAGCAATATGGTATTGAGAATCCTTCTGATTTGGAAGTTACATTGAGAAGCTTGAAGGAAGAAATAGGGAGTTGCAAAGCAGACAATGACAAAATCATGTAGGCACAAGAGAAACAAGCAGAGGTGAATGCAATACTACTTCAGAGTTTTTCAAATTTGCAGTGACAAGGACCACTTCGAATCATCCATGTATAGGAGGACAAGACTAATGGGGCATATGGCAACAACTCTCATAGTAGACGTAGGTTGGATAGATCTGACACAATCAGAGATGGCAAGATGTTGGACACTCTGGATAGGAGAGGTACTGGACACATGTATTATTCTAGTTTTGGTTCTGATAGGCATCATGATCGTCATTGTTATCATCCTTACAGGAGGAGTGATAAGGGATAATTTCCAAATGAGTTTAAGAAAGCGAATCCACCTACCTTTGATGGAGAGATGAAGAAATCATAGGATGTAAAAGCATGGTTACTGGGTATGAAGAAATTCTTCAGATTGCATGATTGCTCAGAAAACATGAAAACAAGGATAGTCACTTTCAGTCTCAAAGGTAAAGCGGATATTTGGTGGGAAGATGTGAAGAATGTTAAAGGTATTGATGAAGATGTTTTGACTTGGCATGTGTTTGAAAGGCTCTTCAAGAAGAAGTACTTGTCGAAGAGGTACTATGATGACAAAGCTAAAGAGTTTTAAGAGTTGCGAATGGGTTCTATGACAGATGAGGAGTATACTAGTAGGTTTCTAGAGATGTTGTGATATGTGCCTTACCTCAAGGAGGAGAAGACTAAGGTTAATTGATTCATCAATGGATGGAAAGTTGCATACAAAGACCGGATTGAGTTCGATGAGCCTAGATCGTTGGAGGAGGCCATCCGAAAATTGAAGCATTGTTATGAGTAGTTGAAGTGCAAAGTTGAACCTAAAAATGACTTGAAAAGAAATGACAAAGCTAAAGGAAAATGACCACCAAAGAGAGGAAGACCTCAAGATGCAAGTGAGAAAGAGAATGCAGTTCCCTACAAAATATTCAATATAGCTAAGAAGGTACATGGAGAGCAGCAGGCCAGAGGTAGTGGTAGGGAACCATTGCAGTGTTAGATATGTGGTCAGGATCATCATAAGAGGGATTGTACGCAATATCAGAGTGGTGATAGACCCCAGATCTATAGTGCTCAGGAGGTGCATACAGTTGGTGATGTTGGTCATAGAATTCCTCGGATATATGCAGTTGTGGACAACAGGTAGGCAAATCATCAAGAATTAATCATTGAGATGGATGGTAAGCTTTGTGATCAAGTTGTTTCTATTTTGATTGATCCTGGATCTAAATATAGTTATAGTAATCTTGACCCGGTGTACAAGTGTGGCTTTAGAAAAGAAATCTTGGTTGGTACAGTTGGCTATAGGTATGAAGAAGTGAGTTCAACATTGGGTAAGAGCTTGTGCATTTCAGTTAAATGGCATGCCTACAACAACACATTTGAATGTACTTCCATAGGGATATATAGAATGCTTTTGGGTATGGATTGTTATACCTTCACAGGACCAAAGTGGATTGCTTTGATAAGGCCATTGAGTGTGTGGATGATAGTTGTGGAAAGAGGAATTTGAAGGGAAAGAAGAAGCCTACATCAGTGAGGATGATTACCACTATGCAGGCTAAGTGTAGTTGCATAAAAGGTTGTGTGGTTTTTGCAGTAAAAATTTCTAGCGACAAGGGTAAGGAGGTTGAGGGTGCAGATGTGTTAAGCAAGTACCCAGTTTTGCAGCAGTTTCAGGATGTATTCCCTAAGGACATTACAGAGTTTCCACCTCACAAGGAGGTAGAATTTTATATTGAATTGGTGCTAGGGTCATCTCCAACATCAAAAACACCTTACAGGATGAGCACACCTGAGTTGGTAGAGTTGAATTTGCATTTGAAGGAAATGTTGGACAAAGGATACATCAGACCCAATGTATTATCTTAGGGCGCACCAGTGTTGTTTGTAAAGAAGAAAGATGGTACTCTTATATTGTATATTGATTACAGGTAGTTGAACAAGGTAATGTTCAAGAACAGGTGCCCTTTGTTGAGGATTGATGATTTGTTTGATCAGTTGAAGGGAGCAACAATGTTCTTTAAGATCAACTTGAGATCGGGATAACATCAGGTATGCATCAACAAAGTTGATATCTTCAAGACTGTGTTCATGTTCAGGTATGGGCATTATGAGTTTGTTGTTGTTCCATTCGGTTTGACTAATGCTCTAGCTACATTTATATGTTTGATGAATAGTGTGTTGCATCCTTATTTGGATAAGTTTGTTATTTTTTCATTGATGACATACGGGTATGTTCTAAAAATGAGGAAGAAAATGTCGAACATCTAGAAAGAGTGTTGAGGTTACTAAGATAACATCAGTTGTATGCTCAACTTAGCAAATGAAGCTTCTTTTAGACTGAGGTACATTACTTGGGACATGTTGTCTCCAAGGAAGGCATTGCAGTAGATCCAGAAAAGATAAAGGTTATCATGGAATGAACAACTCCTAAGAATGTATATGAGGTGAGATCATTCATGGGATTGGCAGGTTACTAAAAGAGGTTCATCAAGAACTTCTCACGCATTGCATATCCTATCACATCATTGCAGCAGAAAGGTAAGAAGTTCAAATGGACAAAAGAATGTGAGGCTAGTTTTGAGCAGCTTAAGTAATTGTTGAGACAAGCACCAGTGCTAAAGATTGCGGATCTGGATAAGGAGTTTGTAGTGTGTACATATGCTTGCAAGAGAGGATGTGGTGGAGTTCTTATATAAGAAGGACATATAATGTGTTATGAGTCACGGAAATTGAATGCACATGAGAAAAACTACCCAACACATGATCTTGCGTTAGTAGCGATTATACATGCATTGAAGATGTGGAGACATTATCTTTTGGGCAGGAGGTTCACATTGATGAGTGATCACAATGGGTTGAGGTATATTTTTTATTAGCTGAATCTAAATGCCAGGAAAGCTAGATGGTTGGCTACCCTTAGTGAGTTTGACTTCGAGATCATATACATCAAAGGAAAGGAGAATCAGGTTGCAGACACTCTTAGCATGAAGGCAAAGGTAAATCATATAGCAACTATGAGCTCTTATGGGACAAAGTTATAGGATAGGATTTGCAGGAAGGACATCGGGATGACAAATACATGGAGATCATGCACATGTTACAACAGGGTACATGTACATATGTAGGTAAAGGTATGGGTGCAAGTACAAGTACAGGTGATCAGAATGCAAATTATCGTCTCATGATAGATGGACTGGTGAGATTTAGAGACAGGATCTATGTACCGAATTGTAGTGAGCTGAAGAAGCTTATCTTGAGGGAGTTTCATGTCAAGCCATACTTAGGTCATCCAGGATATCAGAAGACATTGACAACAATAAAAAAGTTATACTATTGTCTGAATCTGAAAAAGGAAGTGGTAGAGTTCATTGCTAGTTGTTTATATTGTCAGCAAGTAAAGGCGGAATGCAAGCATCCAGGTGGTCTACAACAACCTATAACAATTCTAGAATGGAAATGGGAGGTCATTTCCATGGATTTCATCATAGGTCTTCCGAGGACGGTGAAGTAGAATGATTCTATTATGGTCGTGGTCTATAGGTTGAGCAAGGTAGCTCACTTCATTCCAGTAAAGACTACGAATTCAGCCAATGAGGTAGCACAGGTGTTCATCAGAGAGAGAGTGAGACTACATGGTGTATCAAGGAAGATTGTGTCGGACAGGGATGCGAAGTTCACTTCCAAGTTTTGGAAGGAGCTATCTGCAGGCTTGGGTACAGAGTTGGCCTTCAATACAACTTATTATCTGCAAACAGATGGATAGACAAAGAGGGTTAATAGGATCTCGAAAGATATGTTGAGGATGTAAATGATGCACCAACAGAGGAAATGGGAAGAGTATCTACCGTGCTGTTTTTCTTTTGAATAGGTTATTCATTGTAAATATTGCAATGAGCTAAGTTATAAAGCTCCATAGGCAGTATGTTTGCCTTTCAACAGTTTTGATGAGGTCATGGTGTCTTTTAACACTGAGGATGATGCTTCCTAAGGGGGAGGGTTCTGTAACAACCATGATGTTTCCCAAGGGGGGTAGCGAGAGAGAAGAAGAATGCAAAAGAAGAAGAGGGAAGTAAGAGGAAGGGTTTCTAGAGGGGAGAAGAAGAAGTTAAATGATTGAGATTAACGGTAGCCAACTATTGTTGATCTCGGCCCCTCCATATTTATTAATATTGTTGGGATGTTTGGTGATCCCAAAAGCTTCCCTAAACTTGCGCTTGAAATAATGATTTTCCTTCGTGATAATTTCAGTGTTTTCAAGGCACAAGTGGTGCTTACTTTTCGATGAGTGTTCAACAAGAGCAGAGGAGTGAATTCTCTCTTTCTTTATGTCAGCCCCATGTTCCCCGGGTCTTATTCTGAACGACCAACCAATCTCCCCAATGTAGTACTTTCCACATGGACAATTAATCTTATAAACTTCTTTGAACTGAAATTGATCAACCTTATCTTTGACAGATCTCATCTTATGCCAGATGGTTTCAAGGGGCTTGAATGTTGTGATAATACCATTTCTTTTGAGGATTTTTGCAATTTTGTCAGTGGTACCACAAATATATGGGAGGAACGCTTTACCTGTAGGGGAAGGGGAAGGGGAAGGGGACTTCAGGGAGTGAGACTTTCTTTCGTCTTGTTTGATAGCTGTGCAAATGTCTTTGTAATTGTAGCTATTGTCAAGAAACACTTTTGTAAGGTTGTCTATTTATTGCTGGAAATATTCTTTATCAGATAACCTTGAGGCTCTAGTGATGAGTGTGTTTAAAATCCCCATTTTTTGCGTTGGATGATGGTGAGAATCGACATGGAGGTAGTTATCTGAATGAATCTTCTTTCTATATACTTGATGTCCTATGCTACCATCTTCTTTTCTAGTGAGAAGAACATCTAAAAAAGGAATGGTATTATGTCTTCAAGTTCCATGGTAAATTTGATATCTTCAGAAATTCCATTTAGACGATCTAAAAACTTGTTAAGTTCCAAGTCACCATGGGGCCATTTTACATTGGTGTCATCAACATATCTTTTCCATCTTTTTGGCTTTAAGTGATAAGTGTTAATGGCCTTCTTCTCAAACATCTCCGTAAAGAGGTTGGCAACAATGGGTGATAAGGGAGAGCCCATTGCCACACTAGTAGTTTGTTCAAAGAATTCCCCTTAGAAACTGAAAAATGTTGTTCTAAGATAGATCTCTACGAGTTTAGCTGTTAGAGGGTCAGTAACACCTTTGACAACTTCGATTGCTTCATTAAGAGGAATTTTGGTGAATAATGAAATAACATCAAAGCTTATGGTCATATCCTTAGGTTCATACTTGTCATCCTTGATTAGATCAACAAAGTGTTTACTATCCTTAATGAAGGAGTCAATGTTACCAACAAGAGGGCTAAGTACTCTAGAAACATATTTGGTTAACATATATGTGGGAGAACCACTGGTGTTTACGATCGGTCTCAGTGGAATTCCCTCTTTGTGAATTTAAGGGAGACCATAAATTATAGGGGTGATTTCACTGCATGGAATTAATTTCTTCTTTAGATGGTCATCGAGATTTGATTTATTGACAACTTTCTTGACCTCTTTAATAATTTTTGAAATCCGATTATGCTGCAGTTTTGTGTAACTTCCACTATTGTAGAGGTGATCTCTCATTTTTAAGTTATAATCCTCTTTGTCCATAATTACTATTGCTCCACCTTTGTCAACCTTCAAAATGACAATATTGTCATCATTTCTTAGGGTTTTAAGAGCCAATAAAAAGAAAGAAAGAAGAAATAAATTATTTTAACGTCCACGAGGCTAAAGATAGCCTATGGAACATATTGCTTCTTCATCTACTTGATGTATTCAACCCTTTTTTTGTGAAGCTTCAAAATAAATGCTCCCAACTTCTCGACAAACCCCTCGCTAAATAGATTATCCTAAGAGCTAGCTGCCAGCATATCTGCATAACTTTCCCTGTTGTCTTTGAAGGCCTCACATTCTAAAATGGAATGTTTTTCTATTTCCACTTTTCTAGAAGAAAAAAAAATGCATACTCTTTCCTCCCACACTTCTTTTGGCTTTTTCTAGGACCCTGTTTCACAATGGAGTTGATGAGAATTAGTCCTTAACTGAGCAATAAGAATTTTGGCTCTCCAAGAGATATTGACCTCTATGTATGTTTTTGGTTGATGACTATGAGTGGGATTAAACACTTCAATATAATACTTTTTGTTTTTTCCTAGCTCCTTATCCCAAATATGCTTGTGGAACTTTTCCATAACAAAAGTTTTTATCTCTTTTCTGTTTATGAGACACACGTTGAAGCAAATGCCCCATTTACTAAACCATTTGTTATTTTGCTGCATCCAAGTTTTTTTGCTCTTGCACAATCTATCATTAAAGACATCCTTAGGCCATCTACCCTCTTCCATTTGCTCAAATTTTTTTAAATACCTTATACTCGCACCATAGCAATTGCTTCAATAGGAGCAGTCTATGTTTCACTTAACAAGATAGCATAAGGAATTGCACTTTTAATCTTAAATTTGTTTGTAATTAAACATTTCTGAATTTTCTCAATTTGTCTCCACTGCATATCGGATGTATTGCTGTACTGCTGATCCATAGTTCACAACCATAGAGAATCACCAGAATCACTAGAAGCCTAAAAAAGTTTAAGTGGTTTTCTAGTCATAGTAATTTATTATTTAGATTAGATTTTGGAGATTTAGCTCTCCTCACGATAAAAAGCACAATTTACTAATTCGTTCTTTGTCAACATCACTTAACCCTCGAATGCTATCCTTTCAAAAGGGATTCATTATGGGGCAATGACAAACCCTAGGCCTTTATTAAGCACGTCTATTTAATCGTTGCTTAATATATGCGAAGAAATGTTGACCACTTTGTTGCTTGAAGAAGGAGGTTGAACGGAGTTAATGGTAGTTTTGGACGAAGGAGGAGATGTCAATGATGAACCATTGGCTTTATTATTACCATTAATGCCTTCATTATTTCTGGTCGTTGCTTAAACACCGTGTTGTGGACGCTGCTCAATGTTGGACGAGATACTCGATGCTTCCACACCGAAATGCGGACTCTCATTGCCGTTGATGCACGGATGAAAGAGGACTCCATTGCTCCTTGTTGGACGTGTTAATCGTTGCTTCAACAAACAAGCGGATGCTCCTTGCTGGACGCTGGTCGCTGATGCTCAGATGAAGTATCAATCGTTGCTTTAGGAGGGGAAGGACATTGCTGCTCATCGAGAAAGTAGTTACGAGGAAATTTCTTGTTAAAATCTTTGTTGAAGCTTCTAATTTCCGAATTTTATTAGATTGACGGTCCACAAAGATTAATCCCTCTTTGTTGGCATTGAGGGCAGCAGAAGCGTTAAGAATAGTCCAGAGGTGGCTTCGAATGGCGGAGGCGAGTTTTAAATGCAGGTTATAGGTCGTGCCAGATAATTTAATAAGATCACCTCGGGTTTTATGTTGGGTGGTATATTCTATGTTGTTTCTTTTTATTTATTTATTATTTTTTTTTTCTTTTCTTGTGATTACTATAGAATCTATGAAATTTCCTTCCTAAGCTATGTTTATCTCCTTTTCATGCATGAATTTTTTGCTTGTGCTAATAATTTGATAAAATATGAATTTGGGGGAGTTCAACCCACATATTTCTACTGTGGAAACTCAATTTTCACCTATAGGTTGGAACTATAGAAAACACATGTATCTCTGACATTGCAACCTAATGCTCTCATGACAAATGTAAAATACCCTTCCTCCTAAATTTTAAATTAAATTCTCTAATTGAAACAAAATTCATACAGAAAACATGCCCCAATTTTTCTCATTCACCTCACTCAAGCAAACAAAACAACATTCAAGTAAAAGTTTACACAATCTAATTAACATAGTAAAATATAATACAAAACTCATCTTTTAACGGAAGAATTGACTACCTACATTAAAGGAGAGGTTCCTTCCAACCATAGGCTTATTGTTCTATTTCTCCCAATAGCAAGCCATCCTCAAGATTTAACTTCTCTCTTGGTTGTCCACTATCCACACACAATAGCCCAAAACCAAGATTTTTACTCCAATAGAAATTCCAATCCACCAACTCTCTTTCCCTTGAACCTACACAACCGAGGGAATGGGATCCACTTTTCTTCCATGCAGTGCCTCAAGCTATCCCACTTCCCTAGAAAAATTGACTAGAAAAAATGGTCATTAAGCTATCCCACTTCCCTGGAAAAATTGATTAGAAAAAATGGTCATTAAGCTATCCCACTTCCCTAGAAAAATTGCTATCCCACTTCCCTGGAAAAATTGACTAGAAAAAATGGTCATTAAGCTATCCCACTTCCCTAGAAAAATTGACTAGAAAAAATGCTCAGAAAATGACCATTTTGTCTATTAGTTAGACTACTAGCGTAAATATAGATAGAATTATTTTTTTTCAATTTTTTTTTTCAAGCAAAATTATTACTTTTTGTTGTTTAAATTACAATACAATCTCAAGCAAAATTGTTATTTTTTGTTGTTTAAATTACATTTTTGAATGTATAAATGGAT